>JAVXUL010157052.1:0-13648 GCA_035590515.1 Trichilia minutiflora | reverse complement strand
TCGATATATTCTGGTTTCGCCTCATCCAGAATCATATCCAAATCTTGCTGATACAAGCTATCCATCATCTCACTTTGTCACAAGCCAAAATTATTTTTTCCATCAAATTTTTCTACATCTATTTTTGTGTTTGTCACACTCATGGTTTTTGTTGATGATGATGATGCCTTTATACAACTAGCTCAGTATAAACAAACAAATCCAAGCTCCACAATATTATATCCAATAGCTAGTAAAACAACAACTGTAATCTTTGGCTCTGATACCACTTGTTGTACCCTAAACAAGATCTACTACTACTTGTTGGACACTCAAGATTCTACTATTTGTTGCTAACACAGCGAAAATACAGAATTTCCTAGCTAAGCAATCATATGAAAATCCCAAATAATAACAAGTATTCTACTAGTTAATTAAATATAATTTAAAGCAAATAAATGACACAAATAGATAAAACACAAAATTTAACGAGATTCGGCATAAATACCTATGTCCTCGAGCGCCGCAGAGAATCCATTATCTTTAATTTTGCAACTTTACAACTTCTTCTGGGCCACAATATAATTATCCAAAAGATATAAATCAAAATCAAAGATATTTTATACTAAGGGGTCCTTTTGTAAAAGACCACACAGAAGACACACTCAAATTGGACACAATTGAGAACTCACTCAAAGGTTTATGTTTGATTTTAATTTATAAGATAAATACAAACCCACTCATTCTAATTTTAACAATATGAGATAATTGATAATTCTAACAAATAGAACATAAAAGCCAATGTCCACTATCTCCTCTCACTATTTGACAACATAATTATCAAATGCCATTGTAAACAATTGAAATGATAGCCAGTTAGTGCTCCCTGTACTTTTCGGTGGCAATGTGCCCCCTACCTGCCCGACCCTTTGTGCAGTATAGTAGGGATGTCTGTCTCCCTCATAAATCATAACATTAACACCCGAGATTTGCATAAATTTACATGTAATTTTAATCTGTATTAATAAAAAATAGAAACTTTAATTTCTTATGTCAACATGAAATATCATGTACTACTTCCAATGAAGTAACTACTCAAAACAAAATTGGAAACCAATGAAGTAAGATAATGGATTTTAATTGCGGTAAGGAAAAGGAATCCATGTTTGCATGTGTTTATGATCAATTTTCCATGTGAATGGGAGGAATTTAATTATCAGGCCTGACTTTCCTCCTAATATACGAATCAAAGGTTGTGAAACAGAAAGTCGTCAATCAGAGAAATATGTGACAGTTTAGCAGGGAATGAAGTTGGAAAATAGTTAGTTAGGATACATAGTGGGCATTGGGCAAAAGTGGCCTATGATTAAACAACTCCAAAGCTAGAACCACTTTCAAAAGAGGAAGTAGCACTAATTAATTGAGTGAGACATAAGTAGTACTTGATATATATATATATAACAGAATCCAATCATGAATATTTGAAGATTTTTCCCTATTGGCTATACCCATATCACATACTAGGTCAGCAGATGACCGATCGAGAAATGACACATGCAGCATATGCTCACTATAGAAATGATGTTCATTTGATAATCAATCATTATCATGAGCACGTATGTATGTACATGTATATGTTCTATGGCAGCTGTAGGTCCTTCATTTCTTTTGTGTACAATGATTTGATGGCCGCTCACTAAATACTTGTGGAAGTAGCCAACGTCTGTCTCTTGGCTTTGTTGAAGAATAACGTAGCTTGAATTTTACTACATGATTGGTTGAATGATAAGATTTTGATAAATTAAATTAAACTTTTAATTTAATTTAATTACTTTTTTTCTTCAACTTGTAATTATTTTTCAGATTATTTAATTATAAAATAAAACTATTATTTTACCAGTGTCCAATACTTTATTTACTTGTCTTACACTCTCTCTTTCTTATACCTGTACATCATTTCATTTCTCTCTTTCTTACTTTATTCATTTATTTATTTTATCTCAAATAACTTATCCGCCTACTTGCTTTGTCTAATGTTCTCTAATTATGACAATCACTTTTAAATGAAATCTAATTATTTTTAAGAGCATCTCCAATGTATTTATAAATTATCTTTTTAAAGATGTTACATATATAAAATATATTTTGTAAGTACAATTGGACTCTCCAATGTATTTAATTTCATCCACTATCAAGTTGACATGGTAAAAAAAATAATTCACATCCTCAATTCCATCCTCTATTTTTAGAGGGTCTTGTTGATAATTATGGATTGCTGACTCAGCAATTTATTTATTTTATTGATAGTTAAAGGAGAAAAAAAAACTAATTTAATAATTTTATAAAATAATAAATATCAATCCATATTCACATTGGAGAATAATTTTTGGAGATAATGTTTATCAATACCATGTAAGATACAAGTCTCTTTACATTAATGACGTAATATATTTGCTATAAAAGCAATCCATTTATACAATTAAAATGCTCTAAGCTCTAATAATTACATCCCATTATCACATGTACTCTCTCTTTCACTTTATTTTATCATCTCCTTTGGCTTATAACCCTCCTCCTCCTCCTTCTTCTTCTTTCATATCTCGTCTCTCTCTCTCTCTTTTATTTCTTCTTTAATTGTGCTAACAATATAATATTATAAAAGAGATCATTTATTTCTTTAAAAATATAAAAAAACCATTATTGAAATAAATAAATAAATTAATATTGTAATATGATAAATTGTTATTAATTCTTGCAAATAATATACATAAAAAAAAAATCGCACGTAAACAGCAGTTAATATAATAATTAAAAACCATAGACAGTTAGGGGAATGATTGGAAATCTATAATGATTACATTTTCGAGTACATGTTATTCATTGAGCTAAGAGTATCTTTTTCATTAGAGCTATCAATTTCTTGTTTCCATGATTGCATCCTGCTGTAGGTCTCGTCAAATAAATATTTTGGAAATTTTGTTGATTCAGTCAGTCAGGTGCCATGATTTGAAATTTGCTTTTTGTTAGAAACAATGCATGTCGGAAGCCAAAGCAACCCAATCACGCTTCATTTCACTGTAGACTATACATTACGTTAAGTTACATGTCCATGTAATTTCTATTTTCTTAATTTTACATGCCTACATTACAGGCCAGCTAGTTGATGTTCTATGGGTTATTAAGGGAATGCCCTACATATCTCGAAAATACGGACAAAGTAAATAAAAAACATTCACAGTGTTAGGTAATTCGGAAAGATATACAAATAATCAAGCACATATATGGGCAAAGTAAACAACAATAGATCCCAAAAAACTACTTCGTGGTCTCCGTAATAGACAGAACGAGATCAGACATTCATGATACCATTGTCAAGTGATACGAAAATTTGGTGTTTTTTTTTTTTTTTTAAAGAATTAAATGGAAATATAGAACAAAAGCTTTGCTACATCAAAAATTTAAAATCCACATATTTCTATATATCCTTGCAAGAGACTTAAACACACAATTAACCAGCAAATTCAGAAATTAAAAGAGAGTTTGCATCTTCCCTAGCCATGTATAGAACATTGTTCACGGCTCAATTTAAGCACACAATTAAATAGCAAATTCAGAAGTTTAAAATGTTTGCATCTTCCCTAGCCATATATAGAACATTGTTCACTGCTCAATTTGAACACACAATTAAACAGCAAATTCAGAAATTTGAAATGCTTGCATCTTCCCTAGCCATGTATAGAACGTTGTTCACGGCTCAATTTACAACACATGGCCAACATTCTCAAGAGAAGGATTCGTCATATCATTGCTGTGACCTACAATTCCAAATAATCAGGTAACATTTTAAGGTACAATTCCCAGTAATAAAATAACAATATTCTCTAAAATGAAACAAAAATAACATTTCATTTTATAATCTTAACCATTAAACCATTCACGCAGTGTAGACAAGGTTTCATTGTAATCCAACAAAGCCAAGAGACCAACCGTGACTGGAATAGATATAGTAGTTGCAGCAACATAGTTAGCGGCAATAAAATCATTAACCGCAAAAGTTATCGAGTGAATTATAACCAGCTTGACCACTGAAAACCTCTCTCGTACATCAGTAACCTCCACCCTATACCTAGCATAAAACACATATTGCAATATCATTGATGTTTCTTGAAAAGCATAAGCAAGTAATATCTCATAGGTCATTGCATAAAGTTTGGCATAAACACATGCTTTAATTAAACTCAAAACAACAGCACAAATGAATCTGGTTGTGGGAGATCTAGTAATGCGTATAGAAGATATTGGAGATAATAGGTGATCAAAGAGGCTTCCAAGACAAGAAGAAATATAGAAAATTCAATGAGAAAGTCCATTTGGTAAAGCTCAAAATATCCTGCTACAACACCGGCCTTCAAAAGGGCTAGGTATGCCAGCATCATGAGGAGGAAGCTAAACAACTGATAAACATTCATATTGAAGAAGTTGGGAAGAATAAAAGAAAAAGAAGAATGAAAAAGAGAAAGGAAATGAACAAAAATAAGAGTTGTTTGGAGAACTTAAATTGATGTAGTAAAAGTGACAGGAACCTAACACGTTTTCTTAATGCTTTCAACTGTAGTTTCCTTTTGTTTTCCATACTCATTAGAAGTTTTGAAGTGCTTTTGCTGAGCCATCACTCATATAATCTCTTTCTTTTCCTTCCAAAGTCGT
This sequence comes from Trichilia minutiflora, assembly GCA_035590515.1. Lineage (NCBI taxonomy): Eukaryota > Viridiplantae > Streptophyta > Magnoliopsida > Sapindales > Meliaceae > Trichilia > Trichilia minutiflora. The sequence continues at coordinate 8,962 of JAVXUL010157052.1, read as the reverse complement.
CCTGTTCCGTTTTCTCACTGTTTATTCTGTTATCTCTTTACTTAACCCTTATACTTCAATTTTTAAATTTATTACTTAACTCTTATACTTCAATTTTTAAATTTATTTTCTCTTATCTATATTTGTTAATGTGATATTTATTTGGAAGGAGAGGGCAGAATATATGGTGAAGGAATAGTTAATGGATGTTTTATAATTAAACCATAGCCTTTGATGATGAAAAATGAAATAGAGAGGGTGAGAAAAAAATAGAATAAAAGTAGAGTGATTTTCTCTTTTGTTATGCACTCTATTTATTTATTTATATCTTATTTATCTTTTCATATAGGCAACTTCTTTCTTCTTCCCTCTAGTCTCATCTCCTTCTCTAAGAACTATGCCAACAACATAGCATTATCTTAAGTTTATATATATATATATATATATATATATAATATTGCAGTATGATCAATTAGAAGCTTATAATAGAGTTATTTTTGTGATGATAAAAAACAAAAAATATCCAAATCACGACCCATGTTGATCGCACCTAATTGAGAAAAGAATAAGAAGGTATCCATGAAAGATGAAATTGTGGACTGAAAACCGTCCAAAATTTGAAAAGAATAAATATAAGTCAAATGAATGATATTTATGGACTTGAACACTATTTCTAACCTAAAATCTTAAAATTTTGGATGAATCAACTCAACTTATATATTATTTATTTATCTTATAACTTTTAATATGAGACTTTTTTTCTTTATACACTCACACTTAATATTTTAGTATATAATATCAATATGAATGATATAGAAAAACAAGTTAACGGAGTCCCCCTGTTTGAACCATGTTATCCCCTACTTTTAGAATAGTCTTCTCTCTCTCTCTCTCTCTCTCTCTCTCTCTCTCTCTCTCTCTCTCTTAATTTTATTTTTTTATTAAATTAATTATAATCAACACTTCAATATTGTCATCATTATTAAATGTAAAATTTAATTTTAATTTGTAATAATTAAAAATAAGAACTTTATAATTTCCATTATATGTATTTGATCCATTTAATTTGCTTGGGACCGATGACAATCTGTGATGATGAAAAATGAAAAATACCCAAATCAGGACCCACCGTTGATGACTACTAATTGAGAAACGACGAAGAAGGAATCCATGAAAGGTGAAATGGTAGGAATGTAGAACCATATTATCTTCTACTTTTAGAATAGTCATCTATATGTTTGTGTAGATGCTTAATTTAATTTTTAAATAAATAAAATTTAGGAAAATGAAGTTATCAAAAATTGATTGAGAATTGAAAATTTGAAAAATAATTAGATATATAGGACTTTACTTGAGATAAGATTCCTCCATATAAACAACATTTTAAATAGTATATCAATTGGAATTGATATATATATATATAATAATGAGATATGAAATGTTTGATTTTATTTTTAATATTTACTTTTTTTAGGGTAAAATAATTCTACAACATTGTGTAAAATTATATACGAATACAGTTTTATGTTATTTTTATAATTTTCTTAAATTTTAACAAATAGTAAAAAAAGCTGTAAGCATTGATTTAGGCGAAAAAATAAATTAATTTATAAAAGAAAAGAAAAAGAATATAAAATTTCTTAGAAGAAAATAATTCAAAATTCTTTATTTAATAAAAATTTATTGAAAAGATTGTATTAAAAAATGCATAAAATCTTAATCAAAATGAAAAGTTATTAATCAAATTTAAATTTAAATCTATATGTCAATAATTATAATATTTTATGATATACTGATAAAAGGGTCTTAAAAATAATTAACAAATTAAAATTGGGACCTTGAGATGGCCCTTCTTCCAATCGTCCGATTAAACTGTGCGAGTACAATTTTTGATGATTATACTGATAAAAACTACTAACAATTTATTAAATTACAATAGTAATTAAGTTATATAAGAGGGAATCAATTTATTTTTTAGTTTTATGGGTAATTAAGTTAAATTAATATTATAAAAAAATAATATTTGCTGGATATATTTTCACATGCATAGTTGGATGGATGACTATCCTCTTCTTTTTTTTTTTTTTTTTTTTTTGACGACAAAGTTGTATGTATGGGAGTACAAGCCGGTGGATGACCTTAAGGATATTACATGAAAACGAATTTCCAACACTCTATTCACGGTCAAAATTTTTTAATAACAAATAGGACGTTTCTGTGACTCTGAGTTTGTCATTTTCCAGTTAACATGGCAGGAAAAGAATGTTATCTAATGGTAGAAAAGTAATTTGTTTCGACTTAAGACATGATACCTGATACCTGAGATAACTAGAGTTATAATCAATGCATGGGCCGTTGGAGGAGATCCAAGGCATTGGAATAGCAGAGATATTTCATCCTGAGAGATTCTTTGACAGCTCGGTTGACTATAGGGGAACAAATTCTACAGTGAAATCGAACGAACAGGGTTTCTGCTCCTTGTAGTTTTCCAAAATCCAATTTATATTTTGTCAAACTTAATCGTCAATTACCTTATCACTTTTATCAAAAGAAGATATTGATTGTTAAACTCAAAAACTGATTCAAGTATATTCTATCCACTGCACTATTCTTATCTTTTCTCCACAGTGGTTCAATATGGAGGAATCTCATTATGCTATTTGTTTTGCCACTGTTACGTTACAGGTTTTTATTATTTTTAGTTTTAGTGCTTTTTCTTTGGAATTCATAATCGATGAATAAGGAAATGGAAGAAAAGAGGGAGAGGGAGACTGAACTATAAGGATTAATGAAAAAAGAAAAAAAAATGTCCATCTTATTTTATTGTGCGGACGTGTACATAATAGAAAGCATCTCTCTCTATATATATTGATTTAATCAATTTATAAGGATTAATGAAAAGATATTGGTTTAAAACTTAAATAATAATTAAGGTTGGATATTAATTGAAAACGTTTGAGTTTTTTGTTTTTAATTTTTAAAGAAAGAATGCCTTTGGGTCCCTTCATGGATCGAATTTAATAAAATTAACTTTGACAGACAGTTGCTTATTGTGTTGAAGAATGACAAAGAAAGGACAAGAGAGTCATCGTGAATTGAGAATACCTATTCTATTATCAGAAGACGAGTATACAGATAGTCAAACAAAAAACAATTTGGTGAATTCAAATTAATAATGAGTGAACGAAAAAATCTTGAATCGAGAGAGTTAATGGTCCCCTCGTATATCATACATTATATTGGGTTTATGTATATAACTTCTTTCTTGAGAGTGTATCTCATTTCTCATTAGCTCATTGTGGAGAAGACAAAAGCTTCGGACCCACTAGAAATTATTTGAATGACTTGAATTATCCAGAATTCTTTACAAAATGTCACTTTATGATGATCACATGCGAGGGCTACTATTTGAGACCTTGAGTGTACCCACTCCACTTGGACAAACATTGCTACAGACTTGTACAGAATCTCAAGTTGATTTGTTGAAAATATGATCAATCTTTTATGATTAAACACCAGTAATTCATATGGTAACATACTCTATGTCAAAAACTTAATACAAGTACTTTTTTTTTTTTTTAAATTATAAGCATGCAAAATGGTGTTCATCACTACAATTTTAAAAAGTAAATATAAAAATTAAATCAAACATTTCTTATCTCATTAAACGTTAGATAGAGAGAGAGAGAGAGAGAGAGTAACAGAAGAAAACATTTCTTAAATCAGAGATTCTGCTCAGATTTTCTTAAAAAAAAAGAAGAAGAAAGAAAGAAAGAAAGAGAAGAAAGGAAAGCCATCCATCAAACATTTAATTTATATTAGTCGGCTAGGGCACACCTGCGTCAAGAATTTACAATTAAATTTATTATAATTAAGTTTGGCTACTTAAGATTTTTTTTTTAATTAATTTAAAGGAGCATGGGATGGTAAAAGTTAATACTACTGTTTTATTTGGGCCATTTGGTTCAAGTAGTAGCTTCACGCTAATCAACTTTATTAGATCAAACAGAAACTTAATACTATGCTATTTCCTATATTTTTTTTTTTACAATAAACATTAGTACGGAAGATAAAAGAGTTGAGCCGGAGTAAGCCCATATCGGCCCTTATATTGAAAGCAAAATACAAAAGTCATGTTGGGTTGGGGTCAACTTTAAGGCGAGTGTGTTAGGCTTGGTCCAAGTACATCACAAGCTTTATCCATCTAAGGCCTAAACATGAGTCAATTTAATTAATTTACTAAAATTTTAACATGATTATATTAAAATAATATTAGTCAACTGTTTGGGATTAAGGATTTGCCCATTCCTCGATTGGACGGTATTGAGTCTGGGCATTTTGGTATTTAAAACGTAACTTAGCTAAATGTCCCCACCGAATGGCTAAAAGGCCCTATTAAGCTCTAAAATTAAAAGTGGACAATTCACACATACCTTTCCTGTGGTTTGCAATAATCACAGATAGAGAAGCGATTTACCTTAAATTACAATTGCCCCCTCTAATTAATGGTAGTTAGCACTTAGCACCCGCTTATTAAATTTTATTTGTAAACAACTGGAACTTTTATAAGTATATATATATAAAATTAAAAATAGAGTTATTTTTAATTAAATATTTTAAGATATGTAAAATTTTAATGTGATAGAATATGTATTAAAATAAAATGCTATGTTCATAGTTGAGTGTATATATTGAGAATTCTTGCATCTTAAAATAAATAATTATAAATACCTTTAAAAATTATAGATAATTTTTTGAAATTTTCTTAGTTGATTCTTACCAGTACTAAAAACTAAGGGGTATTTTATGAAAGTTTGTTGAAAATAATTGGATCAAATGTATATTATTCATTGTTTTAAACTTTAGGAGTGTCGTCTATCATTATTATTAGAAAATAATTTACGAATAAAATAAAAATAAACAATAAATATTTTAAGTTACTTAAGTATTTATTTTTATTTTATATTCGTTTTTAATTATACTATAAAGTTTCTCTACACTGTAAATTAAATGAGTTGAGTGAATATCGTCCAAACAATGATTTCTCATTGACCAACTTAAGAAACAGGAGCTTGAATCGAGTACTTAAAGAGTTAGCAATGTGTTCTATATACATTCAACATCACCTGGAAAAAATAAGTGACACTATCCTTGCATTGCATTATTATTCAAGGAAACCGATTTTTATTTTCTATGCATCTCCTAATATCGATGTTAATGGGTTTCCCTCCTATATTGTATATGTTGGATCTATTCAGGCTAATATTCATTAATTAATGTTAAATATATTAATTTTTCTTGCTCGTATGACACCTTAATTTTTAAAATAATTAATAATTTCTCTTGTCTCTTTTGTAATAACATCTATTGTAACTTGATCAATAGAAACTTTGTACAGAATCGTCAAACTCGAAGCACTTAAGAATAACGAAAAAGATAAAATATTTTGCCTTTTTTATCTGCCAATCACGTACCATTTCAAGTTTATTATTTGTCTTCTATTTTTCCCTAAAGTTATTGTAGTTGTACTTGTCTGTTTTGTTAGCCTAATATTTATCAGTTGTCCAGCTTCTTCTTCATGGGGTTGTCATGCCTCACGCATTTGAAGGCTGCTGTTGTTGCCAAACATTTTCACAAAATGAATGTCCTCTGTCACCAATCATCTTTAATCTGTTTTATACACCTTTGTTTAGAGATCACCACTAACAGATTCTGTCGGATTTTTATAGGTTTACATTTTACATTGTTATTATTATTTTATTAAAAACAAATTAATGTGATAGTTATTGAGTAAAATGGATTTAATTATATGATTTAAAGAAAATTGGGTTTAATATCTATAACGGGTTAGTTTTGATAATTAGTGTAGATCATGGGTTATATTGAAACCTTTGATGAGGAGACCCAATAAAGATCAATCAGGGTTAGATTAGGTTTCCTTTCTAACTCTATACAAAGGAAAGTATAGGTTTCAAAAATCCTAACTTGCCTTCTTCCTATTGAGTAGATTGCCATAAGTTAGAGAATAAAAAGGAAGAACTAACCTTCATCGAAATGCTACGTCGATGGCCAAAAGAGGTACGCATCTCTAACACATAATTGTATTTTATATTCGTATATGCGAGATCTTGGTGAATATAAGAATTATAAATTTTCAACAAGTGGTATTAGAGCCAAAGCATATGTGATCTAGAATCAATTATAAAATTGTTTGAATTTATTTTTTCTCCCATGGTCGCATGAAGTTTTGGCCATAGTTTATATTGATTTCATTGTCATATGCGATTAAAAGTTTAGGGTTTTTATTCTTTATATTATAAGCTTCGTAATGATATATTATACGCCCTCTAATCTATAATATATGCGAAGATATTAATGATTAAATATTCAAATTTTATAAACCCTAATTCTTGAGATCCGAAATTCTTTACATTGTTTTATGTTAATTTTTGATGATTCATGATAAATTGATATATGGGTCTTATTCCTCTTTGTATAAGCTTCGTTTTGATATATTATTTGCGTTATGATTGTTTTTGTATTAAGAGAAATTTGAGATTAAAGATTTTAGGGTTAACTTTGAATTTGACTGTTCATACCCAAATTTAGATAATTTTTCATTAGATTTTGAGAAAAATAAGGCCATAATCAGATTCAAGACGTCTGAAAACATAGGAATAGGCTTTTGAATCACCTAAACCGGACGAAAAACGAAGGTTTTAGGATAAAAATACGAAAGGGTAAATTCGAGTCACGAACGGGTCACGATCAGGTCAACATGACCCGGATTACAGTCAAACGGGTCAAATCCAACCCACTCAAGGAAGAAGATGGGCGCGTGCGTTACACGCGCCATGGCGCGTGCATTATACGCGCAGGATTTTCCGTTAGACGCGTGAGCCACACGCGCAAAGAGCATGCGTCACACGCATGGCAGGTCAACATGTGGGTTGCGAACCGGGCTCATGGATCCAGGTAACGGAGCATACTGGGTTGGGTTATGGATCGAGCGGATCAGGGTCGGGTCATGGATATGGTCGCGGATCCGGATAAGGGCGTGGATGCGGGCTCAAACTGAATATGTGCCAGACCGACCCGACTAGGTCAAAAGGACACGCGTGAGGGGGTGTTAAGTGCACGCGCCAACCAAAAATGTCCTCGAAGTGTGGCGGCACATGTATTATCGGATTCCGGTGATTTTTTCGGCGATTGACTCCTCTTACAATTTTCTGATTTTTGGTAATTTTTTATTTTATTTTTGGATACCAGAAATTAATAAATTAAAGATTTTTCTATTATTAGAAAAATAAAATTTAAAGTTTTTAATAGGAATTTAAATTTTAAATAATTTTAGTGATTGATAATTATCAAAGTAATACAATTGCTAAAATTTATAAAAAAAAAATTTATTTTTTTCTAATTGTTATAAAGATGATTGTTGTAATAAGGTATTGTTTTGTGTAGTTTTATGATACATACGATTTAGTATCATATTCGGTGTAAAATCATATAATTAAAATAATAATTAAGGATTATAAATTTTTCTTATTTTTAAACAAAATTGTAATTGTAATTTTTCTTTATTGTTATCACCAAAGTGATGCGATCATTAAAATTCTAATGTTAATTAAAATTTATGAAAAATATTTTTTATATTAAGAAATAAATTATGTGATTTATGATTAAATGAGATAATTATTAAAACTCATAAGGATAATTAAGGGGAATTAAAGCTTGCATGGAAGACACTATGAGATGTAATCAAGAAATTTATCTGCTCAAAGGGGATAAATTTTGAGATTGCTTATTTGGCTTGAATATATATAGTTTGGAGAATTTTATCTACCCAAAGGGGATATGTTTTTCATATTATATTTATTCATATTTATTGTCTTTATGCATAGAGATCGCTAGTAGAATTATTGGTTCTGCTCAAAGGGGAGCTAGCAATAATACATATGGGATCTCAATATTAATACCCATTATTTTTAATTGACTATGGTATAATTGTTTTCCGACAGTTTTCTTCTGATTCAATGATAACAACACCTTGGTAGAAGTTCTGAATGGTTTAAATTATAAGAATTAGAAGCAAGATATAGAGTTTGCTTTGGGAATTATGGATATAAGATTGACTCTACATGTAAATCCATCACCATCGCTCACTAGGGATAGCACTGATAATGATAAATACTACTATAGCAAATAGAAAAGGGCAAATGATCTTAGTTTGTTAGTAATAAAGAGATCTATTACTGAGGATTTGCTTAGAGGACTACTCGAGACTGTCATTGCTAGAGATCCCAGCTTGATCCATTCCCAGTTCGATTGAACCAACCAGTATTCTCAAGTCCGATTTAAGGTTCGTATCAGCTTCAGTCAAAATCAAAAATTGTAGCCCAAGGTTTTTCGACAGGTCGAATTGATCTATGGTCTCAGAATTTAGATTTAAGCACTCACGATTTAAAGACTTTTTGGAAGTGCACGAGTAATAAGAAAGAAAATACCTGTTATAAACATCATTGGCAAGCCAACACATAGGAGACAGATTTTCTTCACTGTTCCTGACTTAAATAAAAAGGAAATAAGCACTACTAGACAAATCCAAGGTCCAAGACCACTTCGACTCATGTAAATATTAAAATATTCAGAGACCGGGTATATACATCAACTGTTTAATGCAAATAAGATCATTCCAACTTTTGAGGAAGAAAACCCAAAGAATCCTAAAAGGTCATATTTACGATCGCATCTGAACATATATAGGTTTAACTTGTTGAAACCTAAAAATCCTGGAATGGAAAATGATACAGAGAAGGATGGGAAAACATAAGGGACTGAGAAATTTGAGGAAGTCAAATGAGAGAGAATCAAGAATAAAGTAGGGATCAGAGTTTATCTTATAAGAATAGTTATATTAAAGTTAGATATTAGTTATTAGTTTATTTAGAATTTTTTTTTTGTATTTTCTCTTAAAAGAAAT
>JAVXUL010157022.1:0-13651 GCA_035590515.1 Trichilia minutiflora | reverse complement strand
TCCATCTAGCCCATGTGGTTAGCCCCTTGTAAAATGCGATCATGCGGTTCATATCTTTGTACAATTTCTTTCCTTCTTGTATGTAATCAAATCTGCGACATTGAATTTTCATGGTTATATACTTCGATTTTACAGGAAAATGCCGATCATAGAATGAGGGATAAGCTAAGATTCAGACTTACGGTTGTGATCTTCCGGTGTGAGTCCACCAATGCCAAGTGTTGAAGATGAGCATGTCCATGCCTTTCCATGATTCTCCACTCCTTATTGAGTCAAGCTTCAATACTCTGCCCGCTGGTTCGTTCACAAGGTCTACTAGATATGGTGTTCGAAATAACATTATTTTCACTCCATAATCCTGATCAGAACAAACAAGAAAAAGAAGATTCTAATGATGCTAAACAATTTATTCAAGTAATAAAGCCAATTTTTGGCATGGAATTATCACAAAGTTCAATGGATCAATTTGTATAGAGGTACTAATCCAATTTTGTAACATGCCTATGCTAATTACTTGGAAGAAAAGTTGTGAACAGCAGTTTTGTCCGCATTGATACCGAAAGTAGTCCAGGGAAAGTGCCAAGCAAGAGCATTCACTATCAACAAACTTATCCATCACGATATTTATAACTAATAAAAAAATTAATAACAACAAAAACAAATCACATGGAAACATATTTGCCTTTTTAGCAGTGAATAAAAGATATTATGTAATTCGAATTTCTCATGTAAAAATTTTAAAACGTTAAATATCTATATAAAATTATATATACACTACTACCAAAGTTAAAAGCTATTAAACATTTTTTCAAAACAAATCAGAACTGAACCTTAAATCTTATAAAAATCAATATTATTCATGTTTGGCCCACTCAACTCATCGCCAAAATATGTATGGTCTAAAATGGCAGCTAAGCTTTATGAGACAGGTTCAGCCCATGGCTGAATTATGGTGACTTTCGATCATTAATTGCTAATTAAAGTGTCTTTACATTAAATTGTCAGAAAAGATTTGCAATTGTGACAGTTGGGTCCAATTAATATATGCCCTTTTATTGAAGTAACTAATAAAAGTCAAACTTTACCCCAAATTTTGAGCATTAGGAATTTCACAACAGTGGTCACGCATGTACTAAAATAAAAATAAAAAAGCTTTTGCCTATAAGATTTAAGAGTAAAATATTTACAAGATATGTTTAAATTTTTTTTAAATAAACTTTTTTCAAAAAGCAATAAAATGCGATACTCATTCAATTTATTTTTTTTTCCATTTTTAAAATTATAAAAGGACAAAAGTTTTAGAATATAAAAATCAAAGCCCTGAAGATTTCGAAATATGAATTATTCCCAAATCCCTATTGCATTATCAGGTTCTGAATTTGACACGCTTCCAACTTCCGAGAAGCCGACAACATTAGTAAACTGAAGTAAAACCGTTTTGTTTCTGAGTTTAAATTTCAAAAACTTACTATATGATTTATTACGACCCATGTACATGAAAAAAGAAAAATAAAAACCTGACATGTCACTGTCACCGGCAACATAAAAGACCACTAATCACGCTCTGCTTTTAATACTTTTTATTAACTCCACAACGTATACCATAATACCAAATCTGAAAACACAAGATCGAAATAAAGCTAGCTCATTCATGAAGGCATCAAAAGAAAATTGTGAAATTAACAAGACCACCAAAGAGCAACCGCAAAATTTAATGCAAGTACAGATGCAGGTTTGAAATTTAAAGAATTAAACGAGATTCAAACTATGAAAGAGCTACTTTCCCATCTCTTCCCAGTAAATTAATAGCTATGCAGAAAGGGACAGAAAGTGCGTTCTCCGTTAAATGCAACATTATTTGTAGTTTTAGTGCAACATTAAGCACTAAACAGGAGAACTAGGAGAGAAAATTAGTTAAATTACCGCAAATATGGCTGAAGCCAGACCATCTGCTCTGATGACGGAAACCTTAGACTTCGGAACCCATGAGTAAAGCATACAGGTTAAAGATTGCCACTGGTTCAAACTCAGGGAGTCACCTACAAACATGATCTTCTTCCCTCTCCATTTCTCCAGGAAATACAACCCATTAAACCTGCACCATTTTCATAAAATAAATGCAAGCTTATTAACTGAACGAAAGTTAAATTTCTGGTAAATATGCACCTGGGAATGTTGCAGAAGAAAGGCTGCCATCTGTATTTGAGGTAATTCTTATCAGGACGACCATATTTCTGGCAATCGAATTGGCTATCTATGAAAGGGCAGTTGGAATAGGGAGAATAAGAAGGGTCATAAACCCATTTTCCCTGAAAAATATTACAACCTCTGGCTGCAAGTTTTCTAGAAGAAAAATCGGTGAGATTATTATTATCATTGCCACTGCTGTAGTTGTCGAAATTCTCTGCTTTTGCAGTACGGTGAAATGACAATAACAAAGAGAGAAATATGGCACTGAATGGAAAACCCATCTCGGGTTTTGATCCAAATTGCTAAGGAAAAAGACGAGAAGTGAAGAAAAGTTGTCTGCGACAGTTGTTTATATAATATAAGAGAGAAGTTTTTACATGTAATGTATAGCTGAGTACTTGGTTTTAGACTTTAGTTTAGTTTAGTTTAGTTTGGTTTGTTTATTATTTTTATCTCTGATATGGAAAAAAATTGTGAAAGTTTGTGGATGAATTGAATTCCCTCTCTTTCTCTCTTTCCTTTTACTGTGGGTGGGCTTGTGGGGTTGGATCCAGTCTTCACTTTGAAAATGAGGAATCATGATGATTTGAATTGGATTCTAAAATAATGGAAATATTTTCCCTACCAAAAAAGATACAAAATCGATAATATGCCATATTAAAGGTTCTTCTTTCTGATTGGTGATTCAAACTTTAATTTTATTTTTTGAAGTTTATATGCTTTCTTCTTTTCATAAACTTTTTGGATGATTTAAAAAAATAAATATATCTATCCTAAAGTTGGAGAATATATTTTGGATCAATATCACTAACACAACCATGACTATGAACAAGAAGCTACCTATTGGATTTATCCTAATTATAAACAACTCATGTTGATATATTTTATATGATTAATTATTCAATAAGTTAAATTATACGATTAATATCATATCGTATCAAGAGATGATTTTAATACAATATTTGATTGATATAAAATTAATGATGAATGCAATTTGCAAACAAACAAAAAAAGGGGGAAATGTTATGAAATAAAATAAAATAACAGACAAAAGTGTCCATGAAAAGATCTAATCAATTTTTGATAGTTGGTCAACCAATTAAAATCTACATTCGTTTACTTATGCACATGTACCAAACCATTATGAAAAATGAGTTTTAACTTAAAAATGAAATTCACAAAATAAAATTTTAAAATTTTATCTTTCAACATTAGTTTTTTTGTTTGTTTTTTTTGGTTCATTTTATTAGTTCACGATTATGGTAATAGTTAATTTGAAAAAGAAAATTGAAGAGAGAGAGAGTGTAAATTTAAAGCTTCACGTGTAATAGTTTGTGAGGTGACCGACGCTTTAATTGGTAGTGAGTAGAGAGCCGACTCTCAATTTCGATTGTTACTTGAACGGATTGAATAAGCAAGCTTTATAGACTGAGTTGTCACGTGTCAGCCATGGCATTTGAATATTATTTTTTTAGAAAATTTAATTTTATTATATAAATTAAAATTTAAAATTTATATTAATAGTTAAATTAATTAACATCCACTAATATTATTTTAAAACACGGACATTACATAAATATTTGATCATAGTTTTCTCTTCTTCTTTTTTTTAAATAATAAAATAATAATAATATTTTAGCTACATTCAGAAAAAAAAAAATCATGCATGAAGTTTAACTTTACAACATAAAAATAAGAAAAATATTATAAATCGACGAGTCTTATTATTCGTGCGTATAATTTAATAGAAAAGAGTTATAATAATAAAGAGTTGATTTTAAGGCATGCGATTTGGATATATATTTTAGATTTTATTTTAATTATTTATTTATTATTTAAATAATAATATATTTAATTAATTTTTTAAAAATTAATCAAATAAAATTCATAATTAATATAATAAAATATGTAGATAAGGACAAAATTTAATGACTTTAAATTATATAAAAAAAAAAAGAGAAAAGAGTACGTGGAAGTTATTTGCTATATATAGTCTCTGTCCCGGTGCCACTTGGTGGAGGCTGGCGTGTTTCAGCTTCAAACTAAAGTAAACATCAATTAAAGTAATTGTTTTCCATTTATTTATTAACAGAGAGCTGTCATGGCCAAACCAAAATAATTGAATCAACTCTTGGGTAGTTTCGAAGGTGTACATTTTTTTAATTATTAATTATTAATTATTTTATATTAAAAATATAATAGAAAAATAAAATTAAAAAAATTCTAAATTACAATAATAAAATTATAACAGCTACATCTGAATGCACCATAATCCTGTCCTTATTTTGATCTGAAGACTTATATTTCAAACATATATAATTACTTTATATATATATTAGTCCTCCATTCCGGAGGATGATGCAATCCATGATATTGTTATCTTAAACATGAAGCAAATAATAATCCAATTATGAGAATCGAAAGGAGATGAGACTATTCACTTGGACGCTAAGATAAAACCTTTCTTTAATAAGATATCTATTTGTTTCTCAACAATTTTCAAGTTGATTATTTAAATTAGGTATTCCGGATAAAGAGACTTTTGAGTTTGTCAATTTGTGTACGCTAACTAGGACCATTTCAATCGATGGTTTTAATTTGTATCAATTACTAACAATAAAATTAAAGGTTTTGCACTAACAATAAAATTAAAGGTTTTGCCCCCACAACCACACTTACACATTTTGTTCAATAGCTACTTGGGGGCCGGGGATTACATCCCAATTCCAATCCCTTCCTTAGCAACTTCAATTTATATTAAATGATAGATTAAAGTTATTTGTAATATACCTCTGAATATGACAAACACAAGAAAACAAAATTTATCAATTCGTGGACCATGCTAACTAATTTGCCATCGTTTCCATAAACAATCAATGAAACAAATTAAATTGAAAATTTTCTTTTCTTTTATAGATATATAATTATTGACATTGTATTTAAGATGACGCAACTAAAAATTTGTATTTAATAGAAGTGTTTTATAATTATTTTTCATAATAAATTTGGGTTAAATAATCATAAAATTATTTGATAAATACAAGATTATTGAATTTTCTTCATAAAAATTGAAATTTTTTTGTTAAATTCATACGCATGCCCACCATACATGTACTTTTAACATAAAATGTTTGATTGATAAAATGCAGCATTAAATTAATAACATAATATTGACATTAATTTGTCTTAAGAACGTTAAAACTACACTGGAAATTACATATATTACTTAATTTTATTATACCATTACTTTTTTTTTTGAAAGATAACATTATCTAAATGCTCTCTTGGGGTGGAAAATTTTTTCCGGATAATTGGTTTGGAAGCTACAAATTCTACCTTGTCCATTGTGAAATCAACTTATTCCTATAATAATTCTGTTTAAATTTCGATGAATTTGGAAATTAATTGAGATAATACAGCTCCGGAGAAAGCATAGGGGTGCCGGTGGCCGACAACACGTGTTGTGATGTTATCAACCCATCCAATCCTCCATGTGCTCTCCGTCTCAGCTCCACCAACTAGTACTCTCTTTATAGAACAATGGCATCGTCTTCGTACCAATCCACAGGCCACCACAACATGACAAATATCAAAAATTTATGGAACATAGTCGCATGGTACACGCAGCAGAGACCCAGCTGTTAGACTCCAGCGTAGCTAGCTACAGAAGTGACGCAAGAGGCCAATGACTGTGACCCTAAGGCTGAGCTCTGCTCCTTTAAACATCCATTTTGATAACAACAGTCTTAGAATTGCCTTGAAGGGAGGGTTAGGGTTTCCCCCTTTTTCTCGTACAAAAATTTATATTTTCTAAAAGACTTAGATTAACAAAGAGAAAATATCTTTTGATACCTCAATTAGCTGCGGACACTGCAATGGAAGTTGCTAAAATTAAAATTGCTAATAGAATGGACAAATTCTGTCAATAACTTCATGTCTTTCAGGTTGGAGTGGCAAAAGGGTTAAGGTAGGTCCTGTGATTAATAATTCTGAAAGCAAGTCAAGTCCATAAAAAGAAAATGATTTTCTTTGTTTTCAGTTTGTCTTGTTGTCCCAAGAATCAAACACTTAGAAAAACTCTCTTCAGTTCACACTAAATGATCAAAAGCATTAACTAATAGGGTAGGCGGCTTAGGAAGTTTATGACCCCATTCCTCAAAGTGTTCCATTCAAAATTGTTAGTTATTCTCCTATATTCCAATCACATGACTGTTGTCGTCAATAAAATAGTGGGCATGCATTGGCTCCAGCTTGCAAATTGACTTCTTTATGACAATTATTTGAAGAAAATGACAATATTTTATTCACAATTGGGTCTTGTTATATGGTTATTTCATTTAGTTTAATTGGAAGATAATATTATCTTAGGGATAATTTTCAATTGGTGGTCCAATTGCACTTTTCGTACAGTAATTAGTAAAAATCTTAAAAGGTTGTTATGGTATTAGTGGAGGTATAGAATTAAAAATTTTAAATATAATTGTCATCATCATGAAGTAATATATATCATTCAATGATTTCAATCAGATATTTATAGAGATATTATAAGATCGAATGCTATAATCTTATTAGATCATATCTATTCTAACACAGTTTGATGAAAGACTAGATTCAAACAATTTCAAATCTATTTTTATTATAAAAGGGAGAAAATTGTCCATAAATTCAAAGAGGAATTTTCACAATAATTATAGTTGAATGAATTGAATTACTAAATATTTTGTCTTATTAAAGAAACAAAGATGATTGAGATGTAGTGATTGATCGTTTATATTTGAAAGGGTTGCGGGTTATATAATCTATTTGGGTATTTGATTTATTTTAAAAAGAAAATGCTTAAACCTTTTCCTAATCTGGGTGTCATTTGTAATCTCATTTTGAACAAACATAATGATAATGAATCCACTTAATTAGGGGGAGCCCCACAAAAAAAATCCACATAATTTCAAGAAATCCACTAAGCTTTGGTTGGAATGGGAACCTTCAATTCCATTAAATTAGGCTACGTGGGCTCCACAAAACAAGGCCTGGCCCACTTCATTGAAACATGCAGAAGTTGCTTGGTGAATGAATTTAAATATTATTCTTTATTGCCTCCACAATATAATTAATTATTAACAATATGTTTATGAATTATTACGTTTTTATGAAAATTTCAATTTTTCCAGAAGCCAATAATAAATAGCATCAACCTCTCGTCATTGAAATTGTCAGTGTTCACCAAACTTTGTGCTTTGAAAAATATTCAAAAGGCATCGCCGTTTTCGGTGCATCGATTCATTATGATTTATGAATCAGTTGGTGCCGTGATTTTCCATGCTGTTTTTGACCCTTTTCTATTTTCAAATTTAAATTGTTTTGAACAAAATAAATAAATAAAATGGCCCCCAGTTCATTTATTTGGACTGTACGCATAAAGTTCATTTTCAGTAGTGTCAATTGACAATTGCTTGGAACTTGCCAAATCGTAGAATTTTAAAATTCAATTCAATTTGACCTAAAATAGAGGATAAATATATTAGAGAAAAGAATAAAAATAATCTTATTTTTTATTTTTTTCTCTAAATTAACCACATTCCAAAAAAACTTAACTAATTTAATCAATATATCTTTTATGTTTTCAAATTAAAGTAAAATTTTATCTTAATTTGAAAAGTTTCTATTTTATTTTAATTTGAAAATATAATTTTACCTTAATTTAAAAGGATAAAATCATTTAAAAAATATTTTTTTTAGTTAAATTGATTAAAGTTTTTTAAAAATGATCAATTAAAAAAAGTTAAAAAATAAGATTATTTTTATACTTTACTCAATATATTATGTTGAAAATACTGATACTTAATTTATGGTCTTTTCAATTTTTTAATTAAGAATTGAATACAAATGATAAGAATTATCAAATCCATAATTATTACGGGATAAAAATTTTATATATCAAATATAATGAAAAATAGTGTTAATACTTTTTTCTTTATTTTTAAATTACAACACAAATGAATCTATTGAATTGAATTTTGAAGGACAATTCATGATAGACAGCGAAGCTCCATCAATGGTTCTAATCATAGGCCTTAAGTTAAGTCCATTGGTCTTTTAGCCTAGTTCAGTAGTCCCATGACCATCTGAGAAGCTGGATTATAATTTTGGACCTCAACTCAAAGAAACTCAACTATGTTTCTGCTATCGATCTCCAATACTCACTACTCAATTAACAAATAATTACAAATATATTAACAATCTTGCTGTACACGAACTAAAAAAAATGAAAACCCAAAAGAAAAACAGGACGAAGAAGGATTTTCAAAGAGAAATACTTGTTTTATTCATCAAGATTATTGAAAGACTGACTGCTAATTCATCACCCATATAACAGAATCAGAATAATTGCTTTTATACACCTAGACCTATCACTCTAGTTCATTGCGACTACCTATAATAGAATTTCAACTAAATTTCCTACTTGCCCTCAGGTGTAAGTTTCTCCAGCAGCTCCAGTAATAACTTTTAGTTATTGATTCTAGTATTTAACTCATGCTTTACTAAGCATTTTGATTCACTTTGCAACATCCTCTATCTTGATTCTATATGCACTGCACATTTTCTAAGCATCTTTCTTTTAATTTTAAAACTTCTGGAGCTTCGTTAACAGATCCTCTTTCAAGTTTTATCTTTATTCCAAGTTCTACAAGTTTTATCAAGCCTTCAACTTTTTTTCTTTTGCAACACCCGTCTTCAGATTATCATGCACTACTACTATCTTGAAGCCATTAACCTTTTACAAGCAGTATCACATCACCAAGATTTATTTTTCTTCCAATTGTATTAAATTCAAACAATATCTTAACTTTGATATTGATATAGTCTTTGTTAGGCCATCTGCAAGATTATTTTCTGTATGCACCTTTTGCATTGTACATACCTCTTTTACAATTATATTTCTTATGAAATATAATTCGATATCTATGTGTTTTGTTCTCTTATGAAACACATAATACTTGCTAGTTAGATTACACTTTAGCAGTCGTAGAAGATTATCACACTCTTCTGTTTTGCTCTCAGTTCATTCATAATTCCCTTTAACCAAATGAATTTTTTAATGACTTCTGTTATAGCCATGTAATCTACCTTTGTAGTTGATAAAGCAACTAAATGTTACAGAGATGTTTTCTAACTTACAGCACACTTGTTCAATGTAGACAAGTAACTTGTAAGAGATCTTCTTCTATCTAGTCAGTTGCAAAGTCTGAATCAATAAAACCAATAATGTTTCCTTCTGCTTTTGCATCACCATCATACCTCAGTCTCAAATTCAAACTTTCCTTTACATATTTGAAAATCCATTTAATTGCTTGTCAATAAATTTTTTCATAATTTCTCATAAATCTACTAATTACACTCAAAGCACGTGCTAAGTCAGATCTAGTGCACACTATTGTATACATAAGGCTCTTAACTGCATTAGCATAGGATGCCTTACTCATTTCCTCTTTTTCTTTATCTGTTTGAAGGTTCTGACTTTTGGAAAGCTTGAAATGAGGAGTTATAGGTACTTTTACTACCTTTACATCTTTCATTTCAAACTTCTCATGTACCTTTTTTAGATAACATCTCTAAGATAGAAATATGATGTTTTTCTTTCTATTTCTTTCTAGCTCAATTTCTAGTATCTTTTTAATTTGACCAAGATCTTTCATCTCAAATTTTGACATCAACATCTCCTTCAATTCATCCAGTTTTCTTTTACTTTTGCTTGTTACTAGCATATTATCCACATATAAGAGTAATACACCCTTTCAACTTATGAATCACCTTTGAAATATACACAATTATCAAATGAACTCCTTTGATAGCCTCCCTGAATTATAAACTCATCAAACCTCAAGTTTAATTGTCTGGAAGATTGTTTGAGTCCATATAATGATTTCAACAATAAGCACATGTAAACAACCTTTTGCTTATCTTCAAATCTTTTAGGTTATGTCATGTAAAATTTTTTATTTAAAACTCCATATAAAAAGGTTGTTTTTACATCTAGTTGATTCAACTCTAAGTCCTGCACTATAACTTAAGCTAACAGTAACTTAATGAAGGTGTACCTTACTATTAGAGAGAAAATTTTAATGTAACCCACTCCTTTTTGTATAAATCCCTTTGCCATTAACTTGACCTTATACCTCACCTTCTCAATTCTTGTTTCATCTTTTTTCTTTTCTAAAAATCCATTCATAGCCCGCTTACTACCTTCCTGTCCAATGGCTTAGGAACTAGTTTTCAAGTGTTGTTTTTAGCTAGAGACTTTATTTTATCCTCATTACTTACTTCCACTGATGTTTATTATGCTTATTGAGTGTTTCTTTCACACTTATAAGATCGTCAATTACATTATTATTAGATACATTAAAGGTATGTGCTACAAGATCTGCATATCCATACCTATCTGGTGGCTTAGTTTGTCTTCTAACCTTATCTCTAACTAGTCTATAGTTGTGCAAATCAAGTTATTCTTGAAGCTCATCATTTAAACCTTCTGATTCTATCTGGTGTTTCTTTTTTTCTTTAATAGACTTCATCTTAAATTGAACTATATTATTCTGATCCTTCTGATCTACTCCTTGAATCTTTTAAGCCTCTTCTTTACATTTTAACATTTCATCTTCTTTAAACACTACATCTCTACTAATAATAGTTTTTTATGAATTCTCATCATAATGTCAGATTTTATAACCTTTTGTCCTTTAAGGATAACCAACAAATACTCCTTTAATTGCTATAGCATCTAATTTTCTTTGTTAGTTGAGCACAAAAACTGTATAACCAAAGATTTTTAGATGTTCATGTTGGTTTAAACTTTATTAAATAGATTGGGTCTTAATAGTAAGGTCAAGCCCAACATAAATGTTAGGCTTATTATGTCATTAAACCCTAACCCTAAAACACAATATAAAAGGAGCTTTATTTATGTTTTAGGGTATGTGATTGCCTAGGTTTTCATTTTTCTCATTTTTTGCAAAAGGGAGAAAAACGTAATAAGAACAAAACAAAGAGTCACGCGAACAAGAGCTAGCACTCGTCTTCAATCATCCGGGTTGTGTGGGTACCATAGAGACACAGAGTTTGTTTGCGTTTTGTGGTTCTTCATCATCAAATCACATAAAGGTATGAATATTCAGATTTATAACATTAAACTCAATAGGTTTATCATATGGATCCTATGAGGGAATCGAAAAATTTATTTTTCCGCTGCTTGTATGGTTCTGGTTTCTTAACAAAAAGTCATTGGACTGGCTATATTTTTCAATGATCACCCTGGCCTTGGGCATCCCGAGATCGTCAATGAGTTTGTATGCAGATAAAATATGCTATTTTATAAAAATAGATTTAAAATATAAGAAATAAAATATGCATGATTTTTTAGAAAATATTCCCTTTATTGATGTTAGCCTCGAACAGCCACGGGGTGACATCTATGATTAACTCGACGAGACTTACAGGTGGTCAAATCATGTCTCCATCACAACATCACAATCATCATATAACAGTCCCACCTGTGCAGTCTCTACTCACCTAGACGACCTTTCTTCCATACCGTCCCTAGATTACCACATATAACATTCACCTTGGGGTCCACATCCTAGTAAACTCTCCCCTAGGCTACCACCCTGTAGCTACAATAAATAAGTTGGCTCTCATGGTCATTACCATCAATATACAAGATATACAAATCTGGGCCACTAGCCTATCATCATACACAAATCACAAAATATGGCCTACTGACCATATCATCGCATAATAAACATGAAAGCTGGCCCACTTGCCATAACACCATATAAAAATATATACATCAAATAATATCAAATCCATATAAAGTGTACAAATATGCATGTCTACATAAATGGGAATAATAGGCAAAATCACTCATAAAACATTTACAAATCATTATAATTATGAAAAATATGATTTTAAATAAAATAACAAAACAAAATAAGTCCACTCACAACTTAGGGAGGGTATACACTCCCTAGTTTTCTTTGTTCCTTGCATATCCCGTTGATACCTCGCTCGCGCACTATCGCTTAGATACAATTACCAAAAAATATCGTTATACATTCTGAAATACATACGAGACTCGAATGCGTGCAATGTATGATAACTCAGATTTTTTCTAAAATTGAACAATACGTGAAATTGACTAAAACCCTTGTTATTCGTTTAATTAACCATATATTACTCCCACGAACCCACATTACAGCTACATTAGCATAATTCGACTCGGTTTCGCGATTTAAACATGCGAACCTTATATACTCATCAGAAAATTAACCTCGATTACTGTTGACACCTACCCACTTTCTCTAAATTTGTATTTCTAGCATCCTACGACTCTCTCAACTTCACTACAATCCGAATAACGCATGAAAACTAAAATGTGTGTGGTAAATTTAACGGAAACCTTACGAGTGAACAGTAATATTCATATTACAAAAACGTGCCATATTACAAAATAAAATATATAGACGGGTTGGAAATGAAGTGGGTTACCTTGTGGTATAGTCGGTTTGCTCCGATTTGGGCTCAAATCCAGAAAGCCCCAAAATGGAGTCCAAAATCTTTTCTCTCTCTTTCTCTCCTCGTGGTAAATTTAGACGTCAAATTAAAACCCGTAGAGTGTTTGATGTTTGCAATCTAGTAAGAAACTAAGAAGAAATCAAAGAAAACACAAGAATGGGGAGATGGGTTTGCAAGCCAGAGGAGAGAACGGGAGAGAAGGAGAGAAAGATAGAGAAAAGAGAAGAAAATGAGGGGGAAAATGGCTCAGCTCCGCTTGTTATAAAAATGGGGGTGAAATTATATTTTTGTCCTTAATGAAAGTAAAGGAGAATGTTTCAAAAATGGATAAAATTGTCATTTTATGCCGATTCGATCGAACGAATTGGGATTCGTTCAAACGAACTGGGTTTTGATCGAATGAAATTTGCACTTTCGAAGTCAGGGAGCTTCCCAATTTTTCGTTCGAACGAAATGATCAATTCGATCGAATGAATCACTATTCAATCAAACGAATTTAGGATTAAAATTTTTCAGGGAGTTCCTCTAAATTTTATTCGAACGATCTGCCTTTCGTTTGAACGAATGTTATATTCATTCGAACAAATTGTCCATTCATTTGAACTAATCTGGGATCAGAAATTCGTTCGAACGAATTACACATTTTCTCCTAAATCCTTCCCTTAATTGAAAAAGATCATTGGGGTCCCATTCAAAATAAAACTAACATTTAATTTCTTTGAGATCCCCTTGTTCACAACCCCAAAATTTTATATTAAGCAATTCAACTCTCAAAATAATTATAAAATCACGCTCACATACGCACAGGGGATAGGACGGATACAAATGCATGAACAGTAAAAGTATAAAATTACAGATATACCATTGAGATCTACTCACGGGGCTTATAATGTAC
>JAVXUL010157011.1:0-13652 GCA_035590515.1 Trichilia minutiflora | reverse complement strand
TTCTTAAAAAAAAAATAAATTGAAGTACCGCAACAGGTCATCTTTGTTGCTGCTTAAATTTGGCCTAATCCTGCTCTATTCAACAAAGAAAAAATTATGGGTTTCAAGTTATTCTTTTAACTCTCTGTCAACGTGGAACTTAGAATTAGAACTTCTTAAGAGTTCATTCCACATTATATCTGCAAGTATTCTGGTAATTTTGACCAGGGAATCAACGTTACTGACAATTATTTGAGGCTAAAATAAATTCGAGCAACGAAAGCCGGGTACAGATAGCTGAGCTGCAAGAATTTGAGCTTGAAAGGAGGTGGTGAAAGCTTTGTTAGGATTAGAGTTCTCCAGTCTCAAAACCCTTCGTTATCTTTCCGCAGAAGCAAAATGAAATCATCATGAACTTGTATATTTAGCTTTATTTGTAACAAGATGGTAAATTTACGTTCTGTATCAAATGGAGATTTCAGTACCTCTATAGAATCTTGATCTTCTGTTTGCTTTTCGAATGTTACCTGTGTTTCTTTGCAGAAGTTCAACAATTTGCTGAGATTCAGATAACTATGCTCCTGAATAATGAACCTTTGGATCATCCTTTCGGCCCCAATATGCAAAATGACGATCATGATTAGTAAGTTAATTCGGAGAACCTGAAGATCAGAATCTAAACAAAGCTGAGCAGCATTTTAGCTAAATCCTGAGAATGCTAGTAGAAAGTCAATTATTTGATCATTTTTGCGATCAACACCTTTTTCTTCATCGGAAGTTCCCATTGAATAACGCATGTCAGAATCATTGAAAGAAGCTACCCTATCAAATTTGTTTAGCTGCATCTGCATTGGATGCATGGAAGCTTCAAACAAGTCTTGTTCCTTGGGTCGGATATGAATCCCAGTCTCATCTTTGTTAAGTTAAATGTACTGTTTGCGAAGCGAAGGTTTGATGCATCAAATGAATGCATACGACTTTTTGATGGCAATGTGATTGAAGCATCATCTCTTGGCATTTTGGCCCAAGCAAAACCGCTGGATGCTTAAGACTCGTGTTGGGGCAGTGAAGACTGATTCTCTGTGAGATGCAGATGTAGCTTGGGATGTCTCTGATGTTGTATCAAATGTTGGGTTCTGTGGATCTCTACGTACACCACTTCCTCTTCTCTTATCAATATGTGTGTTATGATTATTACTATTATCGTTATTATTATTTTTAGTCCCAAAATGAGTGTCGTCTTCCAGTTCCTGGATTAAGAACAAACAGAAATAAGGCTTAATGCTTTGTCTATCACCAGACAAATATACACGCAGACAGAAAGAGAGGGAGATCTCTTCTGTCGTCAATTTACTGAAAGTGTTTGATTCTTGCAAGGTTGGACAAACTCTTCTCGATCTTTTGAATGATAAAGGCTCTTGCATTTTAGCACGGGCCTTTCTCTTGAAGGCACAATGACAATTCAGTGAACTATGTTTGAAAACATTGAATAAATGTCGAACTCATTTGCTAATGCTATTCACCCATCAAGCCCTAGATAACAACTCTTAGTTGCTCATGGCAACTTATGATTCATTGATCTCAAAACTAATTAGCTTAGTGACAGAAAAAGAAAACAAAGAAAGTATTATCATTTTAGGTCCAAGATCCAAGGAGAGGCGCACTTATTTGAAGAGAAGTGTTGAAACCAGTTCAATCAGAAAACAACAGTCCTAAGTTGGCTTTAGCAGGGTTAAAACTTTTGAATTTTCATTTTTTGCAACAAATAGGAATGAAAAGTGTCACCTTCATGCTTCATCTTGTTGTTTAGCATCAATTCCCTTTTTAGGTGGATACTTTGGCAAGCTTGATGGATCACATGCATAAGGTTGCGTAGTGAAATACTGAAAGGTTAAGAGAATTAGAAATATAAAAATTTTTAATTGGCAACAAGTATGCTTCATGATGTGATAAAAGGGTATTTCGCAATATTATGATCTGATATATAGCAAAAAAATACACTGTTTATAACGAATAGGACATCGAAATTGCTCTAAAATGGCAATTACTTTAGCGGATTAACTTTTTGCGGCAAAAGTTTTAGAACAATTCAAAATTTCTTTATGTGTTACCTCAGACATAAGGGCAGAGGAGGCAGTCCCACATTTGTACGGTTCTATGGAAAGAAAAGTTTCTAACAAGTCCACTGCTGTTGTCGGAAAATCATTACACCTCTCTCGAAGATAACCTTCGTAAGGATGCCGCGGTCTAAAAATATCCCCACGAGGAACCTTACATTTTTTTTCCAGTACTCTTCTGGTGGAGAACCACAAAGCTTAAAGATTTTGCATAATTGTTCACCCTGCAAAATGAATAACAAATATTAACAACAAATGCCAAATACCTAATACTTTTTAAGTAATCCCATGAACGCTTGAGAAATATGCAATGTACATGGATATTTGTTTTTTTGTAATATAGTCGCTCTATTTTTGTTATAATGTCCTTGATGGAAAATAGAGAGCTATAATAGCTTGATCACCTCGGTCCTTCCTTTAAGAATAAGCTTTCCAATAAGAAGTTCTGCAAATACACGGCCAACACTCCACAGATCTGCTGTTACATTATAGTTATTGACCCCATCAAAAGTTCAGGGGGACGATACCACAAAGGTACTACACAACTAGTTAGGTTTCGCTTGTTCTTTGAGGTCAGAATATTTGCCAATCCAAAATCTCCAAGTTTCAAAAAACCATCATTGTTCACCAAAATGTTAAATACCTTGCATGTGGCAATGCTGAATCGCATGTAGTAGCTGCCTCACATAGTACTTTACCTACGCACAAAATTGAAACTTAAACTTGTACACATTTACAGAAATTGCATGTTATCCTAGGACAAAGCTTCAAATGAAATATTTTATTCCACATTCTCCCAAATCTTTTCATCAAACACTAACATACCTGAGGTTCAGTGAACTTGATGTCGGGGCAAGAAGATGGTCCAGCAAGATCGTGTTCCATGCATTGTTATCAAAATCGCATTTTTAAATAGTAAAAACTACGTTTTTAACGTTTTTCACAAGAAAACAGTAAAACAGTAAAAATATTTGACCGTTTTTTATCAATTTTAATCGATTTTATTAATTTATAAAAATATTTTAAATATTTATTATTTATATATTATTAAAAATTCCGTTTTTACGTTCCGTTTTTCCGTTTCGATTTTACGTTCCGATTTTTTAAATAGAAAACGATTTTAATTAAAATCACGTTTTTGATAATCTTGCCAGTAACTACTATGAGCAAACAGACTCTCATGGCCAATATCACCACATATCCAGACCCTCATGACCGTCATCACAACAATTATAACAATGTGGCCCACTGACCATATCATCAACATAAATCAATATCAAAGCATAGCATATTAAATACTGGCTCAATGGACATCAATTATATACAACACTTATATGCCAACAAACCATATAAAATCATTTGGCTCTTCGGCCATAGAATAAACAAACAGGTTCAATGTTTATTTAAACACATGTAGATATATGAGTATCAAAAGTCATTTTAAAACATTGAAAACATAAAAGTGTCCATTCACAGCTTAGGGAGAGTATACAGTCTCTAATTCCCCTCGTTTCTTGGCAAATTACGTGGATACCTTACTCGCGTATCATTGCCTAAATATAAGTATCCAAATATGTATCAATATGCATTCCAAAATACATATGTGACTCGTATGCGTGCAATGCATACTAACCCGGGCTTTTCTTAAAATCAGACAACACGTGAAATCGACTAAAACTCTCGTTATTCGTCTAATTACCCATACAGTATCACCACACACTCATATTATAGCTAGAAAAACATAATTTGACTCGATTTCGCAATTAGATATGTGACCCCCACACGATTGTTAGAACAGTAATTCAGTTACTGTTTACATTCACCCATTTTCTCTAAATTTATATTTCAAGCATCTTACGACTCACCCGACTTCACTATAACCTAAATAATGTGTAAAAACTCAAATGTACGAGATAAATTTATCGAAATCTATACGAATGTATAGTAAAATACACATTATAAAAATTAACTAAAACGTGAAATAAAATATACAGATAAGTTAGGAACGACGCTATGAACCTCGTCAAATTGATGCTTTCGGGTAGTTAGTCGCGAGAAATATGGTCAACAGGCGAAGAGAAATTAAAATTTGGACAAAATATGATAAATGATTAGTGAGAGAGGGAGAGAACGTAAACGTGAGAATGAGAGAAGGGAAAAGAGAGGGAACCGACGGAGAGAAAGGCTCAGCCCTTCTTTTTATAAAAATGAGGGCAAAATGATAATTTTACCCTTAAGTTTTCTAAAGGAGAATCTTCTAAAAGAGAACAAAATCGTCATTTTATGCTGATTCGTTCGCACAAATTGCCCCCTTCGTTCGAATGAATCCTTCGACATCCCAAAAAGTCAATGGACTTCTATTTTATCGGTCGAAAAAATCACTTTTCGTTTGAACGAATCAACATTTCAGTTAAACGAATAACTTATTCGGTCGAACGAATCCCAATTCGATTGAACGAATCCCTCTATTTGTTCGAACGAATAAAATATCACAAATTTTTCAGGGAGTCTTCAAAACATCGGTTGATCGAATCATCCTATTCAATTGATCGAACCCGTCAATATTGAAAATCTCACTTAAATTCCCCCTAAATTTAAAAAATATCATTGGAATCCCACTCAAAATAAAATAATATTTAATTATATTAAAGTCCTTATATTTACGATTTCAAAATTTTATCTTAATCAACTCCAATCCCCAAAATAAATATTCAATCGCGATGGTATATCAACTATATACAATACAAACACAATTACATATACAGTAAAAATATAAAATTATCGATATGCTCTTAAAATCTAGGCACGGGACTCACAAATAATTTCTAAAATATCTTTATTTGATATTTTTACTTTTACTTTTATTAATTTATATATAAAAATAAAAATAAATAATGTATATATCTTTAATATTTGATCAAATATATATGTAAAATTCTTTTTTTGTTATTATAATTATTATAATTAATTTAAGAGTTAAGTGTATAATATTATTCTTTTTTTTTCTTCATATTTATAAATTAAACTGATATACTGAGGCTTGCATGAATATATTTAAAATTTATAGAAATGTATTTATATTTTTCTTAAAAAAAATATATATTCTAATTAATAAATTTTTAACTAATTTTATATAATTGGATATACTAATTTTTATTTTTATAATAAAATAATAATAATAATTATTATTAGAATTTATTTATATATAGGTAAATATTTAAGAACGAATTTGTAATATTAAAAGTTAAAGGACAGTATTGGGGTCTTGATTGCAAAAAGTGCATCATTATTGCATATATTGTTATTAATATAAGGATAGGGTTTATTTTGTATTTTTCTTAATAGAGGCTTCATACCCCGTTAGCCTGTTTATTTTGGAACCATATGTGTATGGTTTAGTTGTTCAAGAATCTGTGACGTTTTCCTCTATATTCGTGGGGTTTTAAATGTGAATTACCCTCAAAAAATTCCTACAGTACACATTCTTATACAGGAAGAAATAATAATGTCTGCCAGCCTGGTTATGTTTTATTGATTCAAAAACAGAATAACTTCCTTCACGAGAAAGCCAACGATTCCGGTTGTCAGATTATCAGAAGATTGTCAATATATAAAATAAAAATAGAGAAAATCCAAGTCCATATATATATATATATATATATGTATGTACATAGAAAAGCTACAAATAAAGTTAAAGCTAGAGCTAGACCTAGAGATCTTTTATTAAAATATAGTTTTCGTACATCATGCATGCCATGATATTCATCTAGAAATTGACAGAACAGTCTGTGCGTTACCTACAATTAATTACCTCCTTTAAAATAAGATAAACAGAGATTGATTGGATATTATGATAAGATAGATTTTAAATTAAAGAATACAATTATTATTGTAGAATAAAATTTTTAAATGTTAATTATATATATAAAAATATGTTAATCACATTAAAGTTGATGTTACATACAGCTGGAATTGTGAAGGAAAGGAGTCGTATAGCTTTTAAGGCAATGAACGAACAATAGCTATGATTCAGTCTCCGTCTCTGTCTTTGAATTATTTATATGTATATAAAATAAATACTACATTAAGATCCTTACCGACGTAACCGTTTAAAAAAAAAAAGTATAATTGACTAATTAAATTAAATTAAATTATTAATTATTTGTGATTTAGCTGTTAATATTCATCGTTTCGTTTTTTTAATCTGCAATTTGCTCTTGCCACTAGTTTTTGATTTTAATAAAGGTGTAGGGGAAGCATGAATAATGAATTGACATAGAAACATTTCAATGCTTGATGTTCTGGTAATGTTCTATTGAAATTGAAGAGTATCTTCACGAGCTCAATCAATATTCGTAATTTTTTCATTGGATTCTATCAAATTTTAGGGAAAAAACTTGCTGATTTAGTTTTAGAAGAATAAATTGTATTTTAACTCCTAAAATTTATTCTATTTTGCTAATCAGTTTTAATAATAAAAAAATAATAATTATTATTTTTCTCTTACTTTTTAATTTAATATCTCAATACTTTTTATTTTTTTAGAAAATATTAATTTAATATTTATTTTTTTAATTGATAAATATTTTATCAATTAACTAATGTTCTTTTATTTAACGAGTACTATTTATTCTATTTTTTTTTTTAATTTTAAAACATATCCGAAATAAGGTGAAATGTATTCATTAAATGGTGAAAGAATACAATAATTATTTTAAAAATTATAAGTAATATTATTGTTATTTAAATAAAAATTCACCCAATTATATATTACGTTCCTTGACTGATTAAGAAAAAAATCACTCTTTACCATTCGACAAAAGTAATTTCAGTATATTTAATTTCAATACATTAGTAAAGTAAACAATATCAATAGTATTATTTATTTATTATACATAGTAAAAATATTTATATATAACAAAAATATAAATATAATAAAAAATAACTTCCGCTACAACGACACGGATTGAGATGGTCAGTAATCACCTATTTTCGAAAATGTACTAAATAAATAAAGCTTGTGCTGATTTGGTACCATCAGTCCATCACATTCAAAATTTCGTGATTTATAATTACACGCAGCTAATGACAAGGATCGGCAACACCTGTAGTGGTGGCGGTGGATGATTTTTTTTTTATTACTCTTTATTTTATTATAAATAAATATTAACACAATAATAAATTGCTTAGGTTGGTTATAAATTGATACATGGCCATGAGTTGACATGGTATGTCATTTTACGTCAATC
The DNA here is from genome assembly GCA_035590515.1 of Trichilia minutiflora. Taxonomy (NCBI): domain Eukaryota; kingdom Viridiplantae; phylum Streptophyta; class Magnoliopsida; order Sapindales; family Meliaceae; genus Trichilia; species Trichilia minutiflora. The sequence goes on along the minus strand of JAVXUL010157011.1, from coordinate 6,307 downwards.
AACATTAAATATACAATATTATCCTTCTATATTTCATAAATATTAGTGAAATTTCTTGTACCTTTTGAGCGTGAACCCATCAATCTAAACTGAAAATCATAACGTCAATGGATAAAATTATTTTAAGTAAATTATATTTCTTTTCATAGTCATTGAGATTATGTTAAAGAAATGATCCTAAGAAAATTAAATTTGTTTATTTCAGTATTTTATTGACTAAGACTTAGAAACGGGTAAAATGAATTAATTTCAATGTTGTTTCTAATTTAATCGAAAGAAAGAAAGAAACTTAAATAATATAATAAGGTAAGCTTTTATATATTATAAAGAAAATGAAATAAATTTACCACTCAACAGAACAACGCAAACTGAAACAAACCAATTTTAATTTAGTTTCGTCTATGTGTTGACCAAATTAATTAAGTTACCAACCAAACTTTTGCATTCGTTTTGACTGAACCTAATCCAACCCAAAAAACTGAACCCTATTCATCCTCAGTTCCATATGCCTAATAACAGTATTTTAAGTCAAATATCCAAAGGCTGAAGGGGGAAATTAATTTCATAAATAATAATAATAATAATAATAACAACAACAACAATTCAACTGTATAAAAAAGAAATATGTAATGTGACTGCAAATTCGGCCCTAATCAAACTGCAACCACTGCTAAAGTGGAAAAGCTTGAAATTACAATTTCAAATACTCATCACATCAATCATTTACATATTTCATATATACAGAAATGGGGAAATAATAATAATAATAATTGTCATTCTATATTAACTGACCTCTGTAATGAATTAGTTAGATGGAAATTATGTGCCTGCACAATTACACAAAAGTAACCCTCCTTCGTGTCCCCTATTGTTTTACCTACTTCTTTCGTAATATCTACTCTTCAAGCTTTTAAATTCACCCGCCAAATGTAAACTGAAACAGAACAAGAAATACTATATATTGTAACACTACCAATCCTCGAGCCATTCAGGAACATTGAGTTCTTCTACATCGTCAGAGGGAGAATCTTGAGGAACAGCAGAATCCTCAAAATGAATTTCCAGGTGTTGACTTATACGAGACAAGATCTCTTGCGGAACGGGAGACCTAGAATCTGTGATCCCTTTCCAATCAACACCATTAAACCATGGATGTGTTTTGACAGAAGAGGGACCTTGGCTTCCAAGTCTTGTATTTTCGTCAACTACAAGTAACTGGCAGGTAAAAAAATACACATACATTGAAATAATGTTAAGCGTAAGAGAAATTTTATATTTTCTTCACATATCTAAAAAAGGATAATACTAGTAGTTATAGAAACAAGACCTTTGAAATCAGATCAACAGCTTCAGGACTTAAAGTCTGAGGAAGACTTGGCTGTCCTTTCGCAATCTTTGCAACAATATCGATCTCACTCTCTCTCCAAGATCCAAATGGCATTTCACCTTCTAGCATCAAACAAATAAGGACCCCCAACGCCCACCTGCAAAATGATTACCCGCATTTAGGGTAGCAGACAGCTTACACGTGACTTCATTAAGAAAGCATGAAATAAATAAGCATTATTTCAGAATTAATGCTAACACCATCAAAGTTTCAAGACCCACTATGACAAACTACAACACAAAGTGTTAAGATCAGCAAGTTTTTGTAAGAGATGAGAGAAATCCTTTCCTATTGCTGTGTTTTTCAATATCCATGATGAAAAAATATGGCTATAGAGAAGAATGAAGTGGATGTTGATAGCTGAAGTTCCTATCACTAATACAGAAAATACTTTTTCTCTTTAAGAATGTAAAAATGACAAAAAGTAAAATATGCCTGTATTCATTTCAACCATATCAAGATTTTCCTTTCGAGAGAAAATGAGAGAGAACAAAGTCAAAGAAATTAAGAGAGCATAGCTAACTACATGAGCTTTAGCGGACAACCCCAAAAGGCATCAGGCAACGTAAAAATCTCAGTGGAAAATATCAAAAGAATCTTCTAATACTGTCAACATTCCAGGTACTTCATTCCTTCCAATACTCTCCACCAAACATATGGTGGACTTTTCCACATCAGATATTTCTTATTACCCCCAAACCTCCCATGTCAACTGTCCAACTACTCCTTAAGGGATCTTGTAGAAACCAGGAAGTACATCAAACGCTCATCTCAAAATTCACGTTGACAAACCTCCACTACTCCCCTTATACTCCCCTTATGATGTTATAAATGACCATGTACAAAGGCATTTTACCAGTCAGCAGGGAGACCATGGCCTTTTCCCTGAACTATCTCTGGAGCTAAATAATCTGCCATTCCACAAACTGTGAATGTTCTGTTGCCAGCTAACTCTTTCCCAAATCGGAAGTCAACTAACTACATCACAGCAAATAAAAATTAATAAAAGATAAACATAATTCTGCACATCTCACTTTGTGGCTGAGAGGACAAGGAAAATGTCTGCATACGGTTAGAAGACACAATAACAGTGAACTAGATTCAATGACAATGCAGCACAAACCTGTAAATGTCCACTTTGATCCAACATCAGAACATCAGGAGACACGCCTCTGTAGAGAACACCTCTCTGAAAATCAAAATTTAAGGGGATTAGACATGAAGAAAAATCACAATTATACACATGCAAAATAAATTCAGTAACTGAGGGGAAAAAGTTGGAAAAAATAATTTTAGGCATCATACATTGTGTAAATCTTCTAACGCAACAACTACAGAAGCAGCACAGAATCGTGCAGATTGTTCATCAAGTGGGGTGTGGAGTATTGAAACCAGAGGACAAGCAAGGCATGTATTCAGTAGTATGGCAGAATGAATTCTGTCAGCACATGTACATAAAATCTTAGGCACACAAGCTGAAGGGCAGACACTCTTCATCAAATTCTTCTCTTTCAACACTTGGACGTCCTTTCCCAGCCTCTTGACCTTCTGCTTTGAAAACCTTTTCAAACTAAGCAAATTCTCTAATAGCCACCCACATTCACAAAACAATCATTTCATCAGAACATGTACTGTCCATAGAAAAACAAATGCATTTCAGTTATTACATATTGCACCCAACATAGATTGGCTGCTGTCCATATGACAATAACAAAAATCACATTATTCCATGGGTATGAGATATATTAAATACTGTCATGCTTTAGTTTTTAGCACAAAGAAGCAGCCCATTCAAAAGAACTTGCTCCCAGAACAAGAGTCATTGGAAAAAAAGAAATAAATTGTAATATATCACAAGGCTAACCTGAATCTCTCAAATGTACAAGCCCAATCTCACTGCAGTCAGTAGAATATAAACACTTCCTCCACTCCTAGACAGAAAATGATCAGATGATTAGAAATATATCACTTTTCAGTATCAGATAAAATTCTCCCAACTCAACTACAGAAAAGGGTTCATTACCATATCAGAAAGGTTAATTTTAGCATGAGTTGAGATATCAATACTGTTGGCAGGTTCCCTTGGAATATCGGAAAAATAGTCTTTTGACCTAAATGATATCAATAAACAATGTCATCATGTAAAATATTATAATCAAAATATCCAACAACTAAGATTAAAATTGAAACTCAAAAAATTTTATAATATGAAACAAAAGATCTTTTGTGGGTTTTCTCACGTTTGAAAGCAAGGAGAATTTCTTCAACATGATCAACTGTAACTATTTGAGCCAGATGAGAGGAAATGTTGGCTTAAAAATTTCAAGTAAGAACTAGATGAGATTACAACATACTTTTGATCATACTGTGAAGCCTTTGTGAAATGGCCAACAGCTAAATCAAACTTCTCCTTCGTTAAAATAGCACATACAACATCATCCACTGCAACTGCACTTAAAGAACCCATATGTTCATCAAGAAGTGTCCATTCACCGAAATGACTTCCTTCTGTCTTTTCCACAGAGAGTTCTTTACTGTTATGTGTATTATCACTCTCTGTATTATATTCGTATTTCAAGCTGCCCACATTTGGATTACTTAACAAGTCTGTATCAAAAGTAATTCTGACTTGTCCCTTCCGGATGATATACAATGCAGCGAGGCCTTCATTCTGTGAACACATTCCAGAGAATAAAAGGGAAGAAAAAAGAAAGAAAAAAGAATACAAAGGAAAATATATTCTGAAGACATCAACTTTACCATATCAACTATCGTCTGCCCAGCTGAGAAGGAAACTTCAGAAAGAGTTTCCGCAATGTGACTCAGCTGTAAAATTGTCAATCTTGAAAGCAGATCCACTGATCGAAGCAACTTCAAAGATGACAAATTTGAAAACTCAGACATCAGAATTCCTCGAAAATCTTCTCTTTTCAGAGCCCATAGTGTCCCGTTAGTCACAGCACGCACAGAAGCTTGGAGTGGCTTATTATACCTGAAGTATCAAAAACCACAAAGGTAACCACAGTAAATATTTATACGCCAGTGGATCCAAAATCTGTAATCAGTTCAAGTTCTAGACAAATAAATATTAGTTTCACATAATTCAGCAAGATGCACTAAGTTTTTCGGTGAATTTAGTTAGAGAAGAATGTAAGGAAATACTCAAATCATGCATGTGGACGTATGATACATCAGAAATGTTATGCACAAAAAGTGTATCATATAAGTTCTCTTGTTCTATGATATGTTTGCCACTCAATATCAATTATTTGTAAGTTCTAAGAAACCAAAATAACAGAATTCTTCAATGTCAATTGAAATATCTTCTTTACTTTTTTAGTGAAAGGAAATTATTTCGGAGAGAGAGTGAGAAGAAAAACTCACATAAGTGCCAGTTCACCAAAGGACGATAACTTCTCAGCTGTATACTTCTGTAAAATTCTAGTTACCTCTCCATTCTTTTCCTCCTGCCATGACAGTTTTGAGTCAAGCATCAATCTCAAAGATCATATTAAAACTATAGATTACAAGATAAACTCAGCATCAATACATATAAATGACTCTCCAAGAAAATTTATAAAAGCAAACCTGGGTTGCCAAGACCTCAAATTCTCCACTGCCAACAACAAAAAAGCAGTCACCTTCTCCACCCTGCAAAATATAATACTAACTAAAGCTCTGCTGGTTTAATTCCAACAATAACAATAAATCTAGACCCAGTTGAATCTACTGCTGTTTCCTTGTGAAATTTACATAATATTCAAATCTGAATTACGCATTGTGAACAGAACCTCAATATTAAATGGTAACAGAATAGCAGCCTAACCCACATACTGCTAACGCAAAGTAAGAGAAAAAGCCAAGAGGGAACATTGCATCTGTTACCATTTTGAAGAACAAATTTTCTGTAGCCTATGGTTCCACACAGAACAGCTTAATAGAAAATTGTGCTACAGCAACTCATTTTTTTGTTAAATCACATGGACACAGCACTAAGGCTTTTTCAAAGATTAGCTGTTTTCTAACCATTATACGATCATGTGGCCCAATTTTGTCCAAACATTAATATTCAAAGTATCATACTCAATTATAATTAAAAAATATATATATATCAAACTCAATTACTACTCTATTCCATATTTCTGTTTAGTTGTCAATTAACGTCAATCACTATTTAATGCAAATATACTTGAAGAAAACAACAAAATTGTGTATAATTGTATAGCTCTAGAAAGTATGGGGTAAAATCAAATCAAAATAACAAACCTGTTTAACTACGACATCGCCTGCTTCAATGTCAACCCTTTGCATGCAATCCAACAAAACATCACACTGAGAATCAGTCAGTTTTCTAAAGAGGAAATGGTCATGCAATGCCCGCTCAATGTGAGCCTGTAATACATCAACATGCAATAGTTTAGGAACCTCAGAATGATTAAAAATTTGTACCACATTATTCTTTCAATTCTATGTTAAAAGTAAAAGTAAACAATATATAATATCAGTTTACTTCTTCCTCCCAAGTCTTCCTGTGAGCTGGGGACAAAGGAGCCCAAACTTGCCCATTCTCCAGTGAGCTCTCAATGGCACAAAGACGTGCACGTGATAAATCATGCCTTACACGCTGGTTCCTAGCACTCCAGCCAAATGTTGAAGGAGACCCTGATCCTGTCACCTCTACAACTTGAGGAACCGGGGGGCGTAAAAAAGTACCAGGATTTACCGATAGATTAACAGCAGTCTGAAAAGAAACAAGAAAAAAATGACAACAATTAATGAACAAGCACGAAACAAATAAAGACAAGAGGCCAAATTAAGTTTATATTAATGAATATTTTAAACACAAAGTTCTCTTACATCTAAGCCAGTAATATGTACAACTATCACAGTGATATCATCTGTACGAGTTTCATATTGTAA
>JAVXUL010157000.1:0-13652 GCA_035590515.1 Trichilia minutiflora | reverse complement strand
GGATTTTATATGCAATAAAATCATGCTATTTATAAAAGTAGGTTTTGAATGCAAATAATAACACATGTATGGTTTAGTTTTATAAAACAAGCCCATCACTGATGTTCGCCTCCGATTAGTCACGGGGTGACATCCATGACTAATCCGATGAGACTCACAGGTGGTCAGATCCCATCACATCATCACAATAAAATATTCATACACTACCCCCACCTGTGAAGTCTTCACTCATCTAGACGACCTCTCAAACAGGCCGACCCTAGGCTTAGGCTACCTCCCCTGTAGCTATAGTAAACAACCCCGGCCCACATGACCGTTATCACCAATATATAAACTCGGCACTCATAACCGTCATCATATCACGTATAAAAATCTGGCCCACTAGCCGTATCATCATATAATAAACATAAAGCTTGGCCTATTGGCCGTATCATCGACATATATCATCATCAAAAGATAAACATATAATAACTTGGCTGTTGGTCATTTCTCATGAAGACAAGCATAATTAAAACCAAAACAGTATTCATAAAATAATAGCATTGATCAAATATTTATAAACAGTTATCAGAAATTACTCTTTTAAATAGTAAAAGCATAAAATATCCATTCATAGCTTAGGGAGAGTATACACTCTCTAGTTTCTCTCATTTCTCGAATCGGTATACGAATTCCTCGCTCACGCTCCATTGCCTAAACATATATACCAATTTATGTCAATATACATTTCTAATATGATTAAGATGACACGTATGCATGATATGCATATTAGTCCGGGTTTTTCTAAAATAAAAAAATATACTATATCGATCAAATCCCTCGTTTCTCGTATAAACGCCTAAATATTAATGTTAAGAACCCACATTGCGGCTAAACTAACATAATTCGACTCGTTTTTATGGTTCTGACAAGTAGACCCCACACACTCGTCAGAACAGTAATTTCAGTTACTGTTCATGCCAAATCAAATTCTCCAAAATTGTATTTTTAATTTCCTACGACTTCTCTTACTCTTTACAACCTAAATAATGCTTAAAAACTAGAATACTTGCGATAGATCTACCGAAATCTATAAAAATATACAGTAAAACCCATCTTGTAAAAATTTACTAAAACGTGAAACAAAATATATAGATGAGTTAAAAATGTAGCTACGAACCTCGTGGTAGCGTTGATTTTCCTCGCTTTCGCTTGGAAGTCAGAAAATCCTAATTTTTCCTCTAGAAACCCTATATGCTCTTTCTCGATTCCGCGCTTCTATCATCAAATTGACGCTCCTGATGAGTTAGACATGTGAAGAGCAATCGACAGGCGAAGAGAAATAAAAAAAATCCGATGAAATGTGGGTGCGAGGTAAAGAAGACAGAGAGAACGGAAGCGTGAGGGACAGAGGAGAAAGAAAGAAGCAGAAATCGTGAAATCTGACCCTCAGCCCCCTTTTTATAAACTTAAGGATAAAATTATAATTTTGTCTTTAAGTAATACAAAGGAGAAGCTTCTAGAAGAGGGCAATTATCATCATTTCACGTCAATTTGATCGAACGAATTGTAGTTCATTCGAACGAATCACCCCTTTCGATTAAACGAATCCTTCGATATCTACAGAAGTTAGAGAGCTTTCATTTTGTCGGTCAAACGAGATCCAATTCGGTCGAATGAACCAATGCTTCAACTGAACGAATCCTCATTTGGTCAAACGAATCTCCCCATTCGTTCGAACGAATTAATGCTAAAAATTTTTTCAGAGAGTCCTCAAAATATCGATTAAACGAATCACCCTATTCGATCTACCGAACCCTTCAAAATTGAAAATTTCATTTTAATCTTCCTAAATTTAGAAAATATCGTTGGGATCCCACTCAAAATAAAACATACTTTTAATTACGTTGAGGTCCTTGCGTTCATGACCTCAAAACTCTATCTTAACAAACACAAATCCTCAAAGTAAATATGAAATCGTATTGACATGTTAACGGAGTATGAAATGGGGGCAATTGCATGTGCAGTAAAAAAAATAAAATAACAATTATGCCCTAGAATTATAGACACGAGGTTCACAATAAGAATAATTCATTCTAATCATATTCAATATTTAGATATATATTACTGTAATAGTTTTTATAAAAATTTATATTTAAAATAAATAATTTTTACCTTTATAATATTAATAAGAAAAATTTACTCTAATAATAATGAGACAACTCAAACTCTTTTTTAAATCAAAAGCGTTTGAAAGAAGGTGAAAACTTATTATTAAACTATAACACCTAATATGAAATTATTAATGAATACTCATAATTCGGTCGTTGTTCAAACTATATATAAAAATTTATATATAAGATGAATAATTTTTAACTTTAAAATATTAATAAGAATAGTTTAATTAATATTTACCTACAAACTCAAATCCTTTCTTAAATCAATGGTTATAAATGGAGAAAAATTTTAATTACTAACTAATGTACTCAAAATTGGGAAATACCAAAAAACAACAACAAAGTAATGGGTTGTATATATATAGGAGCTGTCTATTAATAATTAATGCAATTTGGTTGCTTCAAGTTTCAGAATGTAGCCAAAATTGGCAAACCCAAGATAAAATAGAATGCAAAAACTTTTTTATTTATTCTATTTTATTTATTACTCTAGTTATGTGTTCTACTTGGCCACTCTTTGTCCCATGCAAATGCCCAAGTGTTGCTGCAACAGAAATCTTGAGCCTTTTCTCACTTTTACATGCAAAAGAAAATTTTCCTTCTTAATTAACTTTCTGTTGAAAAGCAAAGATTTTCTCTTAGCATATAATCACTCTCTCTCTCTCTCTCTCTCTCTCTCTCTCTCTCCATTTTCTCCTCAACTTTCCCTCTCTCCAAACACCCTTTTGGTGATAATACTCTCGTAGCTAGCTAGCGATCGAGCTGAAAGAGATAGAAAAAAGAAAACAAAATGGATGTGTTAGGAGATTTGATTCCATTTTTGGCTATGGTTATTGTACAAATCGGGTATGCAGGAATGAATATTACATCAAAATTGGCTATGGATTCTGGTATGAAACCATTTGTTCTTGTTGCTTATCGGCAAGTGATAGCTACCGTAGCCATCGCCCCCTTTGCTTATTTTCTTGAATGGTACGAATATTTCTTTCACTTTCTCAAGAAAATTAAATTTTCTCACCCGTTTTCTTGGTCATGGATTCTAATTTTCTCTCTCAGATTTTAAGCAGTTTTGTGTATTGTGCTGTTTAGTTGAAGTTTCTTTGGAGTCGATTCATGCATATTGGTTCTGTTTGGTTAATGAGAAACTGTGGGAAAATGTCAAAATATGCAAGGTTGTATATTGTACGGTCAATTAAATAAATTATTAAGAAAGAAATCAAGCATTCAAGCTTGACAGTTCCCGTATAATTTGGGCAACAAAATCGAGGTTCATTAGGGTATAATATACACATACACTTTTTTGAAAAATTAAGAAAAATTTATTTTCATAATTTTTTATTATTTAATTTCAAATGTTTTCAATAGGGTTTTGTTTTTTATTTTAGAAAAAGAAAATAACATTAGGGTCCTTATATTTTTACTATTTTACAAATAATATCATATATATAAAATATATCCCTAACTCCTATCAAAATAATTCTTTCACCTTGTACATTTTTTAGGTTTTTATTTTAAAATCTAATGCTATATAATTTTATGTTTGGTATGACCAGTGAGTAGTTACAAGTGAGCGATCTGTTTGTAACAAATAAAAAATTATGTCTTTATTTGAAAAAAATCCAATCTTTTTAGACCTAGGTGTAATTATCCTATTAAATAATCCTTGTAATTGTTGAAATTAAGTAATTAACTACAGCAAACATTATTAAAAACAAAAATTAATTAAATGTAAAAATAATAAATACAGAAGCTTTGCATGTCTGCCAAGTCATGCAACATTTCCTTCTCATTTTTCTTTCTCAGTTGCCATTGCTTCCAATGAATTAATTGTTTATAATAATGATTTGGGTTTTTGTTTTTTTATTTTTTAAAATGATGACAGAAATTGTAATTTTAAAATTTTTTGCTAACAGTTTTGGGCATGTGGATTTGTTAAATTGTTGCGCATTTAGGGTGGCGTTATAATTGAGAATATGGAAGATTAAAATGTTAGTAAAGGAGATAAATATGGGGTAAAATGTCAAAAATTTAAAGTCATTAGGGTCAAATTATAAAATATTTTATTTTATTAATCCAAATTAAATGGGTGTATTGTATATTTTAATCTTATTAATTTTAATAATATCAACTACAACTTCCAAATTTTAATTCAAATGGATAGTTTTTATTTTATTTTATTTTATATTATGTTTCAAATATTCAAAATTTATTTTATTCTATTTAATGCACAATTTTGAACTCGAACACATCAAAAAAATAATTTATTTATATAATTTTGAATTTTTAATATAAATTAAATTAAAAATTAAAATCAGATGCCCCTATAATTTTGCTTTTTAAATTTTTTAAATTCTTTTATTCAATTTTTATTGGATTTTTTTATTTTTAAAATAAAATTAAAACCAAATCAAAGAGGGTTATAATCATAAATACAATATTTTTTTTAATCAAAATTAACGGTTTTGAACAAATATTTTTTCTTTTTATTTTAAGAACATTTTGAGGTAATAGTGGATGTTTGTTAAATCAGCAGGTTTAAAATGTACAAGAGGGCAGCATTTGAGGGTAAAACAAGACCATTTGAATATTAGACTTATTAAGACATTTTCTTGATTTTTGACCCTAAATTAATAAATTAATTAAATTTGGTATTTTTTTATGTAGGAAAACAAGGCCTAGGATCACGTGGCCAATTCTTTTCCAGATTTTCTTATGTTCTATCACTGGGTAAGTGTTCTGTTCTAACAATTTATTTTCGAATTGATAAAAATTATTTTTATTAATTAATATAATTTCTCAATTTATTGAAAATTTATAAAATTATTTCTTTTGTTTTTCTTGCTTTACAAAATTATTTTCCCAATGTTGCAGAGCAACTGCAAACCAGTTATTGTACTTTGTTGGGTTAAAGAATTCTACTCCAACTATTGGAAGTGCATTGGTAAATATTTTACCAGCAGTAACCTTTGTTCTTGCAGTCATTTTCAGGTACAAAATTACCCCTTTTATCCCCTTGAATTTATGTTTTAAGGTCTCAAATTTATGGGTATATTTGAGATTTTAAAGTTCTGTAATTTTTAATGGATAACTCCAAATGGTATAAATATGAAATTGCTACTTATGGAAGTTAGTGGATAGTTAGGGTTTGTTTGGTAGTACTTCTATATTTTAACCCTTTTTTTTAAAGAAAATTCAAAATTGATTAAAATGCCTAGTACTAGTTTAATTAGCATGTAATTATGAACTAACATAATAATCATAATTAATACTTATGTGGTGTTGATTAGCACTGCCAAACAGTTCCTTAATAAATATTAATCACCGAATAAATATTATACTTGTAAAATTTTATTTTGGTATGTTTGGCAGGCAAGAATATGTGGGAATCAAGAGAAGGTCAGGGCAAGCCAAGGTGTTTGGAGCAATAATATGTGTTGGTGGAGCTATGTTGTTGTCGTTTTATCACGGACACAACATCCCCATACCACATTCTAGCATTCATTGGAAGTATGCACTGAATATGAGCAAAGATAGTTCGGACCATCAATCAAACTTGATCCTCGGTTCCGTTGCTGTAGTGGCTAGTACACTTTCTTGGGCTTCATGGGCCATAATCCAAGTTAGTACTCTTTTAACCTTTCAGAAAATGCAGACCGTGAGTTTTAGAAAATTATTGTAAGGTGCTGGGCAAAATTCGGTTTAGTTTTGTTCATTTTGGTTCAGAGTATTGACCCTTCGTTCTAGTTTTAAAAATTAACAGAAACACAATAGTTGTATACTATGACCATATTCAATCGTAACTGTATCTTATTGATTGCAGGCACATTTGAGCAAGAATTTTCCATCTCCCTACACCACCACAACATTGATGTGTTTCATGGGCAGCTTTGAATGTGGTGCTATTGCCCTAATTGTTGAGCACAAGGCTTCAGATTGGTCATTGCAATCCACCATCCGGCTTGTTTCGGTTATCTATACGGTATGCTTCACCTTCCTGTGGTCGGGTCAATTTCTGCTCACACGGAACTTTTAGTCCATGAGGTGTTTGTTATATAAAATCCTGTAGTTAGTTCAATTAGTACAATCTCTTTGAACGATATAAAAATATTTGCGATTGATTTCAGGGAGTTGTGTGTTCTGCTCTTACTTTTAGCCTCACCTCATGGACTATTCAAAGGAAAGGACCTCTTTATGTTTCAGTTTTCAGTCCCTTGTTGCTTGTGATCGTTGCTATTCTCAGTTGGGCTCTTCTTCGCGAGGAATTATTCGTTGGAACGTAAGTATATAAGCATATGGTTAATGATTTGGACGTAAAATCAATTTAACTTTCAAAAAAAGCAGGTAGAATATGTTTACTTTAAACTTAAACATCTTGATTCAGTGCTATAGGATCAGTTCTGATTGTTGCTGGACTCTACTCTGTTCTCTGGGGAAAAGACAAGGAGCTAAAAATGGAAAACGACGCCAAGGTGGCCGAAATGGCAGCAAAGCAAGCTGATACCTGCGATCTGGAATGTGCACGTCCGAATGGTAACCACCATGCTGCAGATTAAAGGTTGTGTATAACAAATCCGTTGAGTACAACTAAGAGAAGCTGTTTTGTGCCTTTTGTATATATTGAGCTCTCGCTAAACCCCGAGGAGCAAGTGAACATACTTGATGTTGCTGGTAGTAACCAGTTTTCTCTTTGGATCTAATTAATTAACTGGTGTTTCAATGGAGAAAGAATGTTATGCATGATGGAAATTTATACGACATTATGCTATGTTTGTGTGATTGCTTTTTTATATATGTTTTAAGTGCTTATATTAAGTTGAAAAATAGTTTTTATTTTATGTTTTTCATAAGTGCTTCCTAATTAGCACTGCCAAATGCATCCTAACATGCTTTTGGTAGAGCTCCCTTTCCCAAGTCCAAAATCTAGCTGCCTAATCATGCTTATGCAGGAGCTTCGGTTGTGGTTTTTGTTTTATCATATAACAAATTTAAGTGCTTATCAAAAGTAGAAGTACTTTTTATGTTTTCTAAGTGCTTTTTATGTTTCTCTGTTTCTCTCTCATAAGCTCATGTCTAATTTTTTTTTTTTTTAAAGAGGGTTTTATATGGAATATTGTCACCATAATACCATATTATTAGTAGGAATATTCAACAAAATCATGTTATGTAAATCTAATTGAAAATTAATTCATTAAATTATTATTGTGATGAAATAATATTTTTTTATCTCCAAAAAATATTAATTAATTCTTAAAGTGGTAAATTCTTAATAAAAAATATATAATTAATAATTCATCTTAAAATATAAATACAATGAAGTCTTCCCAAATTTGTGATTTTTGTTTTTCTAGATTTAGAAATATTTCATGAACCATTCATAATTGCAACAAATCAAAAAAAGGAAACGTATGAGAAAATGACGGTGATTGTTCATCGAGTATATCAACCGTCCAGGTACCTTTCACACACCAAACACCGTCAAATTCCAACGCTTCCGAAACCCAAACAGTGTCTGAAAAACTAACGTCGTCAATCTCCCGTTATATGTTCCCATTATAAATAAATAAAATGAGTGCTCCCCACCGCCGGTCCTGTTAAAAGTCGCCTCCTTTAGATCTCGTAATCTCTCTGTCGTTTATTTTCTCTGAAGGTTATTCATGTTTCTTAGCTTTTTTAGCTTTTTATCTCTTGTATTGATGAGTGGAATGTATTGTTCTGCTTTGAAATGTGGTTATATTGAATCTGGATCTGAGTTTTCTGTTTAGATCTGATATCGTTTGAGCTTTTTCTTGTGTTATATGTTTTTTTATTTCCTGTTTGTGTGAAAACTGATTTGGGATTTTGTTAAAGGTGTTAGATTTGTTGATCTGAGCTTGATTTCTGATGGGTATAGTTTTTCTGTTTTGAATCAGGATCGATTGCATGTTTTTCATTTACCATATCATAATAATTGTGGAAGTTTAGAGTTTATTGTATGAAATGAAGTTTATATTAGATCCATTTGAATGCTTTTGTGGGATTTGATCCTGTTTTATTTTTTATTTTTTAAATTTTAGGTCTATTGGTATTTCAAGAGTTTCCGTTTGAGAGAAATCAAGGGTTAGAGTTTGTAAAATGTGAATAATAAGTGTAATGTAATGTAAAAGTTTGGTTTTTGATATGCAATGGCGATGGAAATGTTTCATTTTGCATATGATTTTCATTTGGTACATATGAAAGAGCATGATTTGATTATACTGGTTTGGGTTCTGAACTGAAACGCCTTGGTTTCAGCTGAGTTAATAAAAGATGGGTTTCATTTGGTGCATATGAAACAGTATGATTTGGTTATGTTGATTTGGGTTCTAATATGAAATATTTTTGGTTCCAGCTTAGTTAATAAAAGATGGGGCTGTCATTTACCAAGCTTTTTAGCCGGCTCTTTGCCAAGAAAGAGATGAGAATTCTCATGGTGGGTCTGGACGCTGCTGGTAAGACCACCATTTTATATAAGCTCAAGCTGGGTGAGATTGTGACTACCATTCCTACCATTGGTATGTATTGCCTTATATTTATGTAGTTACTTTTTTCTTTTTAATTAACGTTTGTGTATTTTGAATGAATTGATATAAATTATGCTTGTTGTGCTTCTAATTATGCACAGGTTTCAATGTTGAGACTGTCGAGTATAAGAACATTAGCTTCACTGTTTGGGATGTTGGGGGTCAGGACAAGGTATGTGATGATGAACCTATAAGCCAGGGGGTAAACGTGATAATTGCTATGTTTTTCTATTGTGTCCCTTGGAAGATGTTATTATGTTCTGCCTATTAGTTGGCTCATGTCCGGATTGAGTTTGTTGTGGTTGGTGTTTGTGTTTAGCTATGGATGTGCTTATGAACCGCCTGTTCTGATCAGAATGCTGTCATCAGCACTAAACAGGATCATGAGCTATATCAACTGTGGAGATCATATATTCTCATGCATGCATATATAGATGTATGCTTATGCATGGCCTGGTGCTGTTTATTTAATGGTTCGGCAGCACTCAACAGAAGTATAAGCTACATCTACTTTATTCCACATTGTCTTTCAAGTTCTTTCTCTAGCTTCATGAGGAAGGTCTATCCTGGTAGTGGTGGACATTATGTAGCTTCTTAAATATACTTGTACCAGTATGTGTATGCTCTAATTAATTAGTTTATGCTCATGTTATATATGTGCTTATTGACGGTCTTGTGCTGACTAGATATCTCTCCATCAGCACATAACATAATCATAAGCTACATTTACTGATGCCGGCTGTTCTAAATTTTTCCCATTGCTATATGGGAAAAGGCCATCCGTCCAGCATCATATATGTATATGAGCGCCAATTCTTTGTTTTCCTTTTCCAAATACACTTGTTTATCATCTTATTATGCATGTGGTTTTGGGCATTCATATGTTATGCTGATCATCCTTCAGTTGGCTATATTATTATAAGCTACATCTACTACCTTGTCTTTCATGTGTTCTTACTATAAGCTACATCTACTACCTTGTCTTTCGTGTGTTCTTACATAATCATACATGATGTAGATGCAAACATATAATTATGTGCGAATGGTTAGAGTCTCAAGTAATGCGTGCGCTTGTTGACGGTCCTGTACTGAGATGATATTTCTCCATCAATACACAACATTATCATAAGCTACATTCACTATGCCACTTTTTCTTTAACGATTTTCTTCTTACTTAACTAGGAAAGCCAATCTGTACTGTGGTGGACATGATATATACATAATTATATATTCATCTTGTATGCATGCAACTGGTAACTTCTTAATTTGTCTATTTGACTGTAAACAAATTTAGTTTGTTTATTTAGTTTCATCTTTTAGTTTTGTTATTATTTTCTGTTATACACTCAATCTTGCACCAATTACCTTTGCCTTCTCTCTTTTTTGAACGTGCGCACTTTTGGAATGCTTAAATAATTTGGTCTCTTATTCATTATGTGGTCAACATTCAGATTCGTCCATTGTGGAGACACTATTTCCAAAACACCCAGGGCCTTATCTTCGTGGTTGATAGCAACGATCGTGACCGTGTGATCGAGGCTAGAGATGAGTTGCACCGTATGCTGAATGAGGTAACGAAAACCTATACTGTGGATTTTCCCCTGCCATATGTCGGAATCTTCTAATGATGTTAGTGACAGTAACTTTGAAGCATGATGAAAGTAATGTATTTGAACCACTAGTTTTGTTTATAGTATAAAATATTTGTGAATTTTGCTTAATGCACGAATAGGATGAGTTGAGGGACGCTGTTCTCCTGGTTTTTGCCAACAAGCAAGATCTTCCAAATGCTATGAATGCTGCTGAGATCACTGATAAGCTTGGTCTTCACTCACTTCGTCAACGCCACTGGTACTATACATAGTGCTTATTTCTCTCTACACGACTTAGGTCTAAAATGTTTGACGGTTAATGACAGGCCCTACTTATGTCTTTCAGGTACATCCAGAGCACATGTGCCACTTCAGGTGAAGGACTCTACGAGGGACTGGACTGGCTTTCCAATAACATAGCTAACAAGGTAGAACCTTCAGTAATTATGTGCATGCAAACACGTTTACTGTAATTTCCTTGTTCTGAGTTCCGTTTTACCATCATTGCAGGCTTAAGTGATTGGTCTGGTTCTCTAATGACTTTTCTGGGAGCATATCTATGTGAATGTTATTATGCTTTTTTCGCATTTTGGGGATTCTTTTTGGCTGTGTTACGATCCGAAGAATGTATTGGTTTGTGTTTAGGTATTTGTTACAAAAAGATAAATTTTTCGTATTTCGTATTGTCAACGATTGTAGAGTTAACAAACAAACGACTCGATATTAAGAATTTAGATATGATATAATTTTTTGCTTTCATATTTTTTGAGTTTGCATTGCCAACTTCTCACATAGCCTAGAGTTACAATTTATGTTAATGTTGCAAATCGGCTAAATTTCATTGTTTTCATTGTTTGGTGCTCTCGTTTTGGAACCTTTCTAGTACATTAGGTTGGTACTTGGCACAAATAACTAATATCAAATAAGAATGTTCAAATAACCTTTCTAGTACAATGTCATCATTCAAAATGGGGTTCATTCTCTATATGCTTCATGACAAGCACTTTCAGTCCTATCGAGATTAGCGCCATGTTTCATTTAGGCAAATATTGTATATAAATAGTGTAAAAGTTTAAATGATTAAAAAAAATTTCCATGTTTAAGAGCATCTTTCAAAATTTCAAACGATTTGTTAGAATTTTAATGTTTAATCACAACATAAGAATTGCAAACCATAATAAATAACTGTACTTATAATGTAGTATATAATTTTTATTGTTAAATAATGTGAGAGAATTAAAAACAAAAAAATTATGAGAAATATTTAGGTGCATCCAATGTACTACTACTTTTGAACTAATCCTAACCCACCACTTTAATTTATGGTGATCTTATATTATAAATTTATTGTTGTGGTGCATTGGATCAGTTCTAACTAACCACCTTGACGTGTGATGGGTTTGAAATAATAGAGACAACTTTTATTTTTTATTTTTAATAATTCAAAATATTTAAATTTCCTCTTAATTCATAGATTTTGTCTTATTAATATTTAAAAAGATATTAAAAATTATTATTATTCAAATATCTCATTTAAATTTTGAGTAGTTATTTAAAATTTTATCGAATTCAAAACTTATATTTAAATCATATATTTTAAACTTCACCTATACACTATCAATTTACATTAATTGGTGATAGTGATGATTTGGTGATAGTGATTACCTTGTAAAATTTTTAATTAAATAAGGTTTGCTTTTTTCCATTCCACCTTTGTCACCTTGAATTGGACTGGCCCGTTAAGATTAGTACGTTACGCTAAGTTAACATTGTTATTATGATATATCGGATGCATTTAAGTATTTCTCTAAAATTGTTTGATCTAACATTATGTTGTCGTTTCATCTAAAAGAGAAAGCTGCCTTTCGTAGAGCTAAAAGGAAAAAAAAAAAAAAAAGAGATTACATATAATAAAATTTATAGAAAAGGATAATAAAATTCAAAACTTTTTATTGCATGGGGTTTATATCATTACATAATTATAAAAATATAAACAAATAAATATTAAAAATATATGATAATTAGGGTTAATAGCCCCTTAAAATACACTTTTTTTCACCTTTTGTTATCCATTAGATATAAACACTTTTAACTGTTGGGATTTAATATCATACATATAGTTAATACATAATTAATGTATTAAAATTAGTTTATATGTAAAATTAAATCTTAAATAATAAAAGTATTTAAATTTAATAAAAAATATAAAATAGTGTAATTTTAAGTATTTATGAATTCTATCCTATAATAATTAATTTAAAAAAAAATGAAATCCCAATATTGACAATTTTTTATGGAGTCAAAATGGGTGATTAAATTTCCAACCTCGTGTTTTTGTATTGGCATCCTACTCAATTTGCAAAATTCTAATTTTTTTTTAAAAAATAATAATTTTTTATGAAATAATTTACACAATATAAAAGCAACCACATTATAAATTAAAATAATATATTTTAATTCTTAATTAAATAATTCTTAAATAAACTTAAATTATTGATAATTACTTATGCTCAAAATTTCTTCAATATTTATGAACAAAATTGTTTTATAATAAATTATAAAAATAATATAAAATTATTTTATCTTCTCAAATATGGTGTGATAATATTTCTCTTTTATGTTTTCTAATTGCAACTCATTTATTAAATTTTTTTATTAATAAAATAATTAAAAATAAATAAATATTGATTAAATTATTATCTATATTTTTTGTACTATAATTTTTATACACCTTAAATACGTTTCTAAATTAAAATATATTTCTTACTACATATAATATGTTAAAGTAACAAGTAAAAAATATTTTAAAAAATGATTTTATGTTATTTTTATAAAAAATTTATTAATAGATATTTAAATACAATAAAATATTAACAGATATCTATTATAAGTAATTATTTATAATTAACTTTTATTTAAAAACTATTCATAAAATATAAAAGATATTATTTTCATTTATATTAGGGTAATTTTCTTATTACATAAATTAATTTATATTATATTATATTATAAAATTTAATTTTTATGGATACTTGTCAATTAAATGGGGTGGTATTAAAAAAAAAAGGGGTTGGAAATATCATCTCCTAGTCAAAATTGTAAAGAAAACGATGTATATAGTAGTAATAAGCAATGCCCACGTAATAATATTAAACCCACTTTTTTTTTTTGGAATTGGCTTTAGAGGTGTCTATCGGTCGGTCCGGCCCGTCCCAACCCAGGCCCGAACCGGCCCGGGAAACTATTCATACGGTCCGGGCCGGTTTCGGGCCTATATAAACGGTCCGGTTCGGTTCGGGAATAATGGAACCGCGAAACCGGACCGTCCCGGGCCCGGAACCGTCCCGGGCCCGTTTTTGTAAACC
>JAVXUL010156979.1:0-13653 GCA_035590515.1 Trichilia minutiflora | reverse complement strand
AAATTTTTAATTTATATAATATAAAATCGTAAAAACGCGTTTTTTACGATTTTAAATATAAAAACGACGTTTTCACCTTTTTTTACTAATTTCGATTTTAATAAAATCAAAACCGTTTGTTTGATTAAGATCGCGATTTTAACCGATTTTATGGTTAAAATCGCGATTTTAATAACACTGGATACACTCTTTGTAAGAGTTTGAGATAATTCATGAATTTTATTTGATCTAAATACTGTATCATTAATTGGGTTTCAAGCTGAACTACAATATAATTGGTCCGATTTCAAGCTTAAGCACCGTCGTATCAAAGTTTCTCACAAATTTAAAATTTTATCTTATTCAAATACTGTATCGTTGCTCTGGTTTCAAATTTGAGCACCATTTAATCAAACTTTTCTAAATATTTAGAATTTTAGTTAAGATTCGTTCACGTAGATATCTAAGTTAAATTTTATTAGACTTAATTTAAAAGTAGTGTATATATATATATATATATAATTTTATATATTTTATTCATGAAATAATAGTTTTCGTTGAGTGAATGGTTATCATTTAGCATAGCATATAAAGAGAGAGTACGTGGACGAGAGCCCGGCCACAAGACCTACAGTAGGAGCCGAGAAATTATTCCGCGACCCAATCCTTTGAATTATAAGGGTGATAAACATGTTCTTTAATGGAGAGACTTTCCTTGATTCTCTTCCCTCCATCGCATACACATACATCACATCATTGCGACTAAGCCACGTGAGCCTTTCTATTAAAAAGTGGATGGCAGGGACAGAGACACGTCACCTGATCCGGGCACCTCTCTCTCAAAAACCCTGTTGAAAAGGAAAAGTGAAAGAAGCTCAAACACAAACAAATCTATAAAGGTAGCTAAGCCATGCAAATGCGATTTCAGCCCATTAGTTAGTGTCATTTATTTGTCGTATCTAGAGAACGCCACAAATGTTTAGAATATATATACAGAGAAAATGGGGGCATCTCTCCATGTGGGCTCACGGCAATTCTACAACAGATCAGCTTACAGTTTCCACTGAACTAAATTGTCTCTTCTTCCTCACATGCTCATGTCAATCTCAGCCTCAACCACCATGACTCGTAATATATATATATATATATATATATATATATATATATATTGTGTGTGTGTGTTTTCATTAACTATCTTAAATATTTTTTTAAGCTTTGTACAAAATTACCATAAATTAACATGCATTGGTGATTGACAAGAATTCGATCTGCTAGTTTACTGTACTTAGATAAAATCACTTTGTTTTAGTTTGTATTCGATTTAAAAATTTGACTAAATAACTTACAGTAGACGAGTTACTGTATTCTAACTGGGAGAGTATAAAAGGATTCTTTTCTTTTCTTTTTTTTTAATTATATGTATAGTCGTGCAATTATTGGTCTTTGTCCCTTTTAGCTTCAGAAGAATATTTCAGTTCCGTCATTTAAATTTCAAGGTTTGACAGGTTAAAGACCAAAAGAGTTATAAAATGAGACCATTTGTTTTCACCAATTGTTTTCATTCATGTTTCTTGTTTCAATAGACTGAGATTTGACCTTAATCTCCTCATTGAAACCAATCCGCCAAATGGGTACTTGGGATAAGCTCTAGCTTGTTCACCTCGCAATCATCTTTTACTTTTAGCTCAACTTACTCCAATGAAATCAAATTTCTGTAAACACAAGGTGGCCAATATTCATTGAAAGGACCACTGAGATCAAATCAGCCATTGACATACAGGTGTATAGCTAAGAAAGATAACACAAAGGCTGCTTCAAATCTGAATTATTTAATCTAATTAACACAGATTTATTCCTCTTGATTAATACCCATCACATGATCATCTTATATAATATAATCCCATGTTACAAAACATCACAAAGCCAACTTTCCTCTACTCATTGCCTGGTTGTCTAAATATTTTCCTTTAGATTCAACCCTTGATTTATTTTGTCGTCTCCTTCACAATTAGACTTGTTTAGTTGTTAATGTAGACAGGAATCTTTACTGTACCATCTAGACAGTACAGATAGGTTTCTCAGTTCTGTCCATTTGACCAAGAGAATCATCTCTTTTCCTGTAGAATAATATTACATAAATTGTCGGTTCTATAAATATCATGTAGTATAACATGCAGGTGAGCTTTGCCTGAACTCACAGAAGACACACATATATATTTATATATAGTGGGTAGGATCATGATTCATGATCAATTGTTTCAAAGCTTATTATTATGTTGCTCCTCAATGGTAGCAGATTTTTCAATGACTCTTCAAGGTAACAAGAAGAAACAAGAGAGAACTCTTCATGTAGTACCAACAAGAAAGTTATTGCTTATGGTAAGAAAAATAGAAAAGTTTTCTTTGTATAATTAATTACCTTACCATACAAAATATTCATGAGTTTTCATTATTTTCTCAGGGAAAGATGATAAAACCGGAGGTATAATCTTATACAAGCATCGTGGGGTTTATCAAAGAAGATCGAAAAGAGTAAAGGAAAGTGATCATCATCATCATCATTGTCTGGGTGGCAACTATTTGAAGCCATTTGCAATTTTATGCAGAAAAGATGTTGCAAAGGCTTGTTTTTGTAGCACTCTCAGTTTGAGAAGACTTGGAAGTATTAACCGAAGATCATCACAACGTTCCCATTGGAGCAGCCATTCTATGAAAAAGATGAAGAAAGAAGAGATTATTGCTCATCGTCATGCTCGAGGACTTAGCCCTACTCAAAAAGCTGATTCTGCATCTGCTCATGCAGCCGGAAACAAAGTTTTGCCAGTAAGTGATGCATCGACATTGTCATCTTCCTCGACAAATCTAAGTAATCAGCAATGCAACACATTAGAGGAAAATAAGAAGGATAACAGTAACAATAATAAAACCAGAACCATGTCAAGGATGAAAGAGCTTCTGAGATGGGCTACTGCTGCAAAATCTGAGAAGGGAGGAAAGTTTCTTGGAAGAAAGGTAATATATAATTCCTCTCTTTAGATATTTGTAGTGATTGGCGGAGATTTGTGTATTAATGTTAAAATTTGAGAGCTAGAAGGCCCCACGATAGCAGTAGTAGATGAGATTTAACCTTCATAATCAATTTGATAGTTTTTGTTGTTCAGGTTCTTCACTTTCGCAATCGATCAACTCTAAAATCAGTCCCAGATGATGATAAACTAAGCCTTGAGTCTCCTAAGATAAGTTTCAGATGGGATGTTGAAAGTTGTTCCACCGTTTCTTCTGCTTACACAGGAATTTCAATGGTTTCAGCTTCTTTATCAAAGATTAATATTGATCAAATTACCATCTACGATAATAACAACATGATTTCATCAGTGGGTTCTACTCCTATTCATGATCATCTTTGCACCCAAAGAAAAGGAAATTGGATCACTACAGACTCTGAATGTAAGATTAAGATACATATCTCATCTCATATTTCTTTGATGTTTCCTCACTATCCCTCTCTTTCATTTCTATTTCTTCAACTAATTAATTATTAATAACTCATTTTATTATTTCTAGAATATCTATTGATTCATTAATGGTCTTTCTTTTGACAGTTGTGGTGCTAGAGTTATGAAGGAAGAAATTAGAGAGCAGCCTTCAACAGACATGGCCTATTAGTTTGTTGAGATATTAGTGATACTATTGTAATGAACTGAAATATTGTTAACTGCTGAAACTCTATGAAGATGGTCTACAATCTTACCTAACAAATATTATTGTATACATCTTCCGTATTTCAATTAATTTCCATATGCATGAATAAAAAAAAGAAAAAAAAAAAGAGGAAAAAAAGGTCTGTTTCATGGCTAAGGTATATTTATTAGTATGAATGGATGATGAAATATGATCATGAATTTGTTGGGTTTTACCTATAGTATTCAGCCCAAAGTCTAAATTATAGTAATCCTTATCCTAATTAATATCTGCCCATACAATTCAATTATGATTGAAATCAATATATGTATACAGCAAGTCAATTGCAATTGAGAGACGGAGCGCAGCCGAAGCGTGATGGGCTCATAACTCACAAGTTCAATCAAAGAGGAAATTCCGCAATTTTTCCCTAATAAAATTAACCTAACACATATGACTAAGTATATAATTTAAATGGATTAATTGTTGTCACCTGACACCCGACAACTTGTTAAAAACCTGTAACGATTACTATATTATAATAGAATTAAAAATATACAAGTAACCACATCCCTTCTTTTATAAATTTTTTATTATAATTTTTATAAATTAAAAATTATAATTAAAAAGTTGAAGAATATAATAAAAATGATATGAATTATAACAAAAAAAAATGCTACATTTAAACTTAATTTTGGGAGTGAAATTATAAAAAATATCTGATAACACCAATTTTTAATAGAATTTCCTAAATTTTAACAATTATGAAATTAGAATAGTTATATAACGAAATCAGTTTCATATCAAACATGCCTTTAATTTATTAATTCTAACTTTAATTAACTAATAATTATAATTAGAACCTTAAGTATTGTACATGCCCAATATATTTAATAACTAGGTTTAATTTGTGGAAAAATTCATTCATATAAATGAAGTGATAGTATATATATATATATGTAAAATTATAAAAGTGTTTACTAACTCCATTTTTAAGATGACTTATTCTTAACTGATACTTAATATTTTAGTTGTTATCCGATAATAACTGTGAAACTACAATAACTATGTGATCATAATTTAATATCAAAAGAATTAGGTGTTAAACTCTGCAATGCGTGCAACGTTAGAATAGAATACATTATCTCGAATAAAGTAAATTATTGATCTTACAATTTCAGTAACAGGAGAATTCAGCATAGAGGATGTGCATCAAATGAAAAAACAACGAAGAGATTGTGTAAAATGATTAATAAAGGTTACTAATATGCCAATTATCTCTTCAATAATGAGCACCTCAAAACGAAAGTCCATAGTGTTAGAAAAAAGTCCATAAAGAATTCAATCAAGTAATGCTTTTCTATTGGGTTCCAATCTAGTAACAAAGAGAAGCATCCACTTGGAATTCTAATCCGACTAAATACTTACTAACATACTTTTAAGCAGATAAGCTAACTACTCAGCAATTGCTAAAACCAGTCACGTATGAACTGGCAATATGAAATATATTAATAGGTCAATGTGGACGGTGAAAACAGAATTCTTACCAAAGCAGAGTAGACAATGAAAGACATAGAATTAATGAAAACAAATAGATCAGTAAAATTGCATATTAGTTAAAGTATTTAGCATCATTTTCCTAGTCACGATCTTGGCCTATCATATTCATTATCATTGAGAAACAGAGTCATATGTTAAGATTCATAATGTAGAGACTGGAACAATACCAGCAAAAGAATCAACCAATTTCATTCAAAACCATGGCTTCTGCTGATAATTTTTATTATGTC
Source organism: Trichilia minutiflora (assembly GCA_035590515.1). Lineage (NCBI taxonomy): Eukaryota > Viridiplantae > Streptophyta > Magnoliopsida > Sapindales > Meliaceae > Trichilia > Trichilia minutiflora. The sequence goes on along the minus strand of JAVXUL010156979.1, from coordinate 8,203 downwards.
AAGCAGACTCTATCTTGCAATGGAAGGATACATAGTTGATAATTATCCTACTTTATCAACATTCAAGTGGAATGCAAGAAGAACACTGGACAAAATTAAGTGCAAGTCTAATCTCATTATGAACAAAAAAGATCAAAGCTAGATGTCGCCAAGCTATAGTTAAAAATGAAGCTCATCAAGCACCAGGTAATGGCTCTAAATTCACCTCTTGCAAAACAAAAATTATCATCTCTGAACTGAAATTAATGGCATCCAATATAGCAAATCAACACGTATCCAGTCAGAACAAACCAAAAAATAGTAGCAAGATCACACAAAACATTAATTGGTTCAATAATTCTAGCAAATGAAAAAAACCATACCTAACCCATTTGTACAAGGACAAAGTTTAGTTCAGTCATCAAAATTGTGAATGCCACGTCATTATTCTAAAAGTAACAATGGGTGGTATGTGCTAACAGTCATGTGCCAAGAGTTGCACTAACATAACCCTCACAGATTTTAAAAATTTAAGAATAGTATTAGCCATACCAGCAAATGAAAAACATTCTCTGTGGAGAATCTTTTTATGGGAAAACAATAAGAATCATAGATTACTCCCATGACTTCTAAATACTAAATGCCATGCAAAGTATAAGATAATATACACCTCTTCAGTGTTCAAATGCCCTTCTGAAATAGGTGAATTATTTTTTCTCCTTTTTAGTTAAGCCTGGAATTCCACTAAGAATAGAATAGGAAGCATTTTGCTGCATGCAGTCAATTAAGCAGAAATAGAAAGCAATTTGCTTATTAGAATCAATTATGCAGAATTATCCAGAAAAAAAAAAGTCATATGTGCAACAATGCCTCCAAGTAAACATAAATGAATAAGTCACATCTATTTTCTAAGGATTATCCACAGTATAATCAAATTTTGCATAAGAAATTACAAAACAGTAAGCGTCGGTGTTTCCAAATTAGAACAAATGTGTGAAAATATGTCAATCAATTTCACAGCTAGGAGTGTGAACAATGTTGTACTTCAAAGCAAGTAGTACTCAAGCAATTGCTAGTAAAAGCTCTCTATAATGTAGGAATTGTTCCATATATAATACATAAATATAAAAATATGCTCAAGAATAAGAACCGAGTAGAACAAGTAAAAAACAAAATGAAACATGATGAATCAAGGAAACTCCTTTAACAATTGTTAAAACCTCGTCATTGCATATGATTTCTTCCGTATAGAATATATATATTAATTCACCAGTGCTAGGTGATGACAACAGAAGAAGCAATCTAAAGGCAGTTCAAAATGAACAATTCAAGAAATGGTAATGAAACCGGGATATTAACAATAGAAGGAGTTAAAAAAATACCTATTCCTACCTCTTCCGTTATAATCTTTGGTAAATCTTAGTGGAAGCAAATAACAACTGAAAATTGAATTGCATTTTCGTAGAATCCTAAAACAAAGCCTGATGAAATACAAATAACAGGAAAGTACAAATGCAAACACAGTGCTCAGGTGGAAAACATGAAATCGCTCAAGATCATACACAAGAAGCAGTGGCCAAAGAGAATATCTTTATGAAAGGGTATGATCTTAACATCATAACTGCATTTCAAGCATTGGACTCAAACCAGAGAATTCAAAAAAATAAGCAATATCATCGACTTTAGTTTATTTTCTCAATTGATTAACTCCAACTAAAGCAACCAAAGAATTTCATAAAATATTTACATGAAATGTCTCTTTTTTCATCTAATTTATGTTCTTTTCAAGAAATCATAGGCAATAACATATGTAGAAAATCAAAGATAATTATGCACATTCAAGAAATAAACATCGTTTTTCAAAAAAATTCTAAACTAACACATTCAGGAAATACGCATCGTATTTTCAAAAATAGTGCTAACTAACATTAATTTTAAATTAAAAATTAACACAAAAGTGGCCTTCAAGACAATTACACATTATGAAATTAAAAAAGAACCAGCTTCCATTGACAAATATGAAACCAAACTGATGACCACATGACAAGTCTGAAGATGACCATAAAAAGACTGCTTCCAGAAAAGTGTAAAGGATGCGAGCCATGAAATCATGGTCAAATAATGTGTTTTAAAGATAAATTTTAATAAAATGATAAATAAGAAAAAGAATAAAAGTGTCAAAATTTTTGTAATAGTTAAAAAAAGCTAGGAAAAAAGTGGTATACATGTTTGCTACCTTCACACACCCATTTTTACAACGTGAAATATCTAATCGCTAAGGAGCCAATCACAAAAACATTTCAATAATTCAGTCCAAGGGTAAATAATCATAAATGCACTTCACATTTTTCAATTACTATCATTGTAGCTCATTTTTCAACGTAATTTTTTGGCAAAAATCACAAAACAGCTTTCAAAAATTCAAGTCAGAGCAAATAATTATAAATTGAACATTGTCCTAGAAAAATAAAAATTCGCTCGGCAAACAACAAAACAATTGTTGATAAGTAAACCAGGGATAAAATTCAATTCCCACATCAAAATTCGAATCATATAAAACGACATCAGTTACAAAATAACTATGAAAGAAAGATATTATTTTTGCAAGGCAAATTTGCTCTTTCTGTTAAAGGGTAACAAAAATAAATAAATTATATAATCGAAAATGAAAGAATCTTTCCCATTTCCTACAAAACAATTACAATACAGAGTAACAAATATTTTTTTTCTTAATCTATATCAAATCTCAACCAAAACATTAAAAAGGAAACAAAGAACCAAAAAAAATCACAGAAAGGATCCCACGGTAAATGGATTTAAAATTATAAAATGTACAAAATAAAAATCCTCAATGTTACCAGTTTTCTATAAAAGAGGAGATTACCAAATTGAGAATTCAAAATCAAAAACTCCCCACAGTTGCCATTTTCCCGTAAAACAGGACAAATAATATATTTTAAAATATAAACAAAGAAAAAAGATATTACATAAACTGAACAATTGCATTAGAGACGCATATCACAAAATTAAATCTTAATTTTATGAAATTTGAAAACCTAAAATCTAAATCCCTGGAGTTACAGTTTTTCAATTTACACACGTCATCCTAATCAATTTATAAAACAAGAATTAGTTAGAGAACGAAATCGAAAACAACAAATAAGAATTCGTACCTTCGTAGAGAAGAACCACTGTCGGTAAAAATCATATGAGCCGTTGTCATCGTTGTAATGTTACACCGGAATAATATCGAACCACTCTCAGGAGTGGAATGAGTCGATAATACAGAGCCGTTATCATCGTCTAAGGCTAAGCCTTCAGAATACCTGGGCGCGGGCGCTATTGGCAATTGTAACGTTCACTTTTAAAGAATTATTCTGTAGTAAACGCAGCGTTTTAGTTCCAGAAATAGTTATAACAATATAACAAATCAAATGATGTGTTTAAACTTCAGTTAATTTTTAAAAAATTAAATATTTTTATTAAAATAATTTTATTTGTAAAATAAAATATAAATAATACCGCCTAAGCTAATTTTGTTGCCATAACTTACTCCTGCCTTTGTATGAATAAAGTTTAGTAATATTTATTTATTGATATGAATATTTGAATTTAAATTATTATTGATATTTTAATATTAAATATTTTATTATTTAGTAAACCTCTTATACTGCATTAAGAGATTTTACTAATAGCATTTATAGTACACTTACTAATTTTATATACTAGAGCTGTTAAAACGGGTTTGGTTCGACGGGTCGGTTCGTTTAATCCGTAAAATAAACAGGTTAGGGTCAATGGTTTTTGGTCCGTGGGTTAAACGGATTGGCCCGTTTAACCCGCGGGTAAAAGAACTCAAACCCGTTTAACCCGCGGATTAAACGGGTCAGCCCAATTATATTAATTAAATATTTAAAAATATTTTTTTAAATTAAATATTTATTATATATTTATGATAATAAAATTATAATTTTAAAAAATTAAATTAAAAATATTTGTTGTTATATATTTATAGTGTTTTTATTTTTTTTAATTTTTTAAAAAAAATTATAATTATTTATTAATTATTAATTAATTATTTATTTATTTATTTATTTAATATAAACGGGCTGACCCGTTTAGCCCGTCAATCCAACGGATTAAGTTAGGATTGAGAATATCAACCCATTTATTAAACGAGTCAACCCGACCCGACCCGTTTACAAAAACATTCACAAAATCAATTAATCAAAACAAAACAAAACAAACTCGATATGAGCTAGTGATCAAATTCATAAAAGCACGACTCTTAAATATTGATATCAAACTAAAGAGTCGATAAGGTCTTCATAATCTATTGAACTTGTGTCAAATTTTCATTTTCTTTCGTAACACACCTTTAGAGAACTTATGTGAATCTAAAACTAACCTAGCCTATCAGCCCACCTCACTTGCAATTGTCACTATAATAAATTTTGATAAGACATCAACACACTTGAGCATTTTAATTATTATTTTATTTTATTCTTAACTAATTTCTAATTGGCCTTGTAATTCGAGTATTAACATTAGATATACAACATCCTATTACTCAACCTAATAGATACTTAAATTGCTTTGCATACTTATATTTCAAGAAACCATTTTACATGAAAGCTAGCACTTTTAGTATTGACGTCTAATTATTAAGTACCTCAAGAAATTAGAGTAACTTTTTTACTTTTTTTAGAGTAATTTTTTTCTTTTTTTCTTTTTACTAAGAATTAGGTTAATAGATTAGTGTCTAAATCATTTTTATGAAAAACAAGACTATTACAAATTCGAGTTTTATAGTCAACCTAATCAAATTTTAAATTAATTCAAATTCTTCTAAGTACGTAAATTCAATTAAAACTATTAACACAAATTCACTTTACATCTAACTTCATCCTATCTAAGTTCAATAGTAATGAAAAGGATTTGGTTTTCAATCATCCTATTACTAACTTTCATCATCAAACACATGCAATCATTCACAAAACACACAAACAAAAAAATAAAAACTACACTTAAATCAACATAAAACACAAAAATTTAAACCATATAAACTAATGGAAAATAACATATAAAAATCCTAAAAAGTTTTAATAGAATGGCTACACAAGTGCAAAAATGTCATAATCATTTCAAAGTTTTGATATTGTAACAAAAAATATATACATCAAATAACAATAAACATAAGAATGCATTCTCCCAAACTTAAATGGAGTATTTCTCTTAACACTAACAATAAAGAGTACATGGAAAAATTGAATTATATTTAGGAGATGATAATAACTTTCATCTCTTATTCTTCTTTGTCATAGATATCGTTTTTCTCAAATGTTAACATTCATGGTATGTATGACTACTGAAGGTCATCGAAGGAAGTCCTTAGCTTTCTCTCCAAATAGAATTAGCTTTTAATGATATTTTCAATCAACACAACTATACTTACAAAAAATCACAAGAACCAAAATAACATCGCCTCCAAAAGCTTCTCTCGTTTATCAACTCTACCGCACTAAATAAGCTTCAACTTAATCACATGAAATTTTAAACCTCCAAACAACAACAAATACCTAATATCACAATTTCTTTACAATTACATACACAATAATCACAAATCTAAAAAAAATCTATCAAAATTTCTTCTCACTATTAATAATCTCGTAAACACATCCAACACAATAAACTAACTCATCATCTATTTCCTAGGAACATTAATAAATCATAAATCTTTAAATTTTACCAACAATTCATAAAAGATACAAAAAACTTATAAATTTTACAAAGGAATTATGTTATTGAGTTTAAAGGCTCCATTTCTTGTTGTCAAGTTATTCTAAGATGAGTTTAGTGTTAATGAGTCTAGTGAGAGAGTTTTTAATAGTAAAAATTAGATTTTTCTTGCAAAAACTTGGTGAACTAGTGAACATTAGTTAATGATTTGGTGCTTGGATAGATTTTATTTTATGTTGGATAATGATGGTTTTGGGGTAGGTTTGCTTAGATTTAAAGAAAGAAGGATTATAAGCTAATTCTATACTATGACATCCTTGCCACTTCATCAATATTAGTATTAATATCTGAGCTCTCTCATTTGGTGCTTTTTATATAGCTATTGTCAACATCTGTAAAGCAAACACAAAAACAATAGTAGCAAAATGAAACAAAAATCTGAATTAAAATTAGTATCAATTTGGTAATAAATCTAGAGAGAAAATATATATGGAGCATAGCCATAAATAATTGAAAATCTCAAAGTATAAATGTTTTAGACAATTGATTTCACTTAGCCTTCAATTATTTTTTCATCCTAATGTGTTTGGCTACCTTTCTCAAGGTCTAGCAAAGTCTGTTCCTAAAATATAATTTTGATATCTCTATCTAAAATTAAGAGTTAAAAATACTTTACATTTTTTATTTTTTTTAAGTGTCTTCAAAGGGTTTAATAGCTTTCCTACTCATTAACGCCCTAGGTTGTATTATCCAAGTTCGAATCTAGTATAACCTTTCTCAAGGTCAAAACCTAAATTTGAAATCATCTAATAGATGGCCAAAGTGCTAGAAACATTAAGTATGGTATAATCTAAATAAACTTATGAAAAAATAAATAAACAATTAGACAATCAAATTATCCCATTCATTATAAGATAAAGACTCATATGTAATCGACTACCTCTTTCGAGGTCAAGCTAATTAAAACTATAAATCTTAATTATGATAATCTATCCAATTTTTAATCCATGTTTCTCCTCTATCACTATGAAAAACTCTAAATTACTACCTAAATTTGAGGGCTCAAGTTTGTTATGTTCATTTCTCTCTTGGTTAGTCTTCGTAGGTATTAATGATCTCCCAACTCATTAACTTTCTAAGTTATACTATCTATTTTTTTAACCCAAGAAGACTTTTCTCGAGTATCTCATTTTAAGTCTACTATCTATTATAAGTACTTTGTAAAAATCTTGATTCATCTACCATAAAAATCTAGAAGACTACTTCATTCTAGATCTCTAAAGATTCTAACAATACCTTTGAAATTGAATTAGAATCTGCCTAAATTTTTTTGGATATTCAAATTTCAAAAATTTGCACTATATTCTCATCATTAAAAATTCAAATACTAATTTGAATATGAGGTCTATATGTTTCATCTAAATCTGAATCCGGATATATCAATATCCAACATGAATCTGAATTTTTGCTATCCTTATTATCTACTCTTCACCTCAGCTTCTGTAACTATGTTGTCAATCCTGACAAAGCCTAATCATAGACAGTATATTTATTTTACTTGTAGCGTAGTAACAATTTCTTAAGGATCCATGAAACAAACTTTGGTTGTCATATCTTCAAATCATTCTAAGATTCTCACACTTTATAAAGTCAGTCAAGAATGTGCATGGTTACATTCTATTATCCATTACATAAAAAATACTTGCAAATTATCTTCAACTACAGGTATCTTAACAAAAGTATATGAATATAAATTTACATGTATTGCTCAAATTAGAGGAGGTTATATTAAAGAAAATAGAATTATGCATATTTCATCTAAATTCTTCAATGTTTATAAACTTTAATAGAGCTATCAGATTGATGTTAACAAGGTCGTTCCTCTTGATAATTTTGTTGTTCTTTTAACTAAACCTTTATCTATATTAACTTTTGAAAAGTTAGTATGTAACATATATTATTGTTATAAGACAACTTTACAGATTAACAAATTAATGTGTATTATTTTTAAAGGAGGAATTTTACCAAGAGATTGATTTATTTTTAAGAGAGAAGCTATGAGAATAATATTAGACAAAAAATATTATTCTCTTTTCTTTTTTTTTTTGGACGAAACTTTATTCTATTGAGTTTTATTGACAAAGTTTTTAATGATGTAGTATCGAGTATGTTTATTATCATTTTACTTTTAGACATTTTTTTTTCAGTTAAAGGATTTTATCTGTAAGAAGAAACACATGGAGAACATAGCCAAGATCATATGCATGTATTTTCAAAAAATTCAACATACATATAAGGATGTATAGATATACCTTGCTTTCCTTTATGTTCAGCCTTCCTTTGTTGTCTCCAAGGGTATCCACTAACCAAGGAGATGAAGATGGTGCCAAGATGTTGATTGGAGAGTGGAGAAAAGAGGGAGAAGCAAGACACTCTCTTTAGGAAACCATTTCCTTCTCTTTTCTCTCTTTGATTTCTTTTTCAA
>JAVXUL010156959.1:0-13655 GCA_035590515.1 Trichilia minutiflora | reverse complement strand
AATTCACTGTTTTAAATTTTGAAGATATGGGTAATTAACTTAATTTAAAACATAAACGATGGTTATAATATAATAAGTTATGGTATGGTATACTCAAGTCATTATATATATATATATATATATATATATATATATATATATATAATTATTTAAAAAAAATTTTATTTAATTTTTTTAATTTATATATTAGTTTTTTTTTTTGAAAATTCAGAAACTCCAATCATCAGTCAACACCTAGGGATTTGTTTGTCCCAGGATTTACCATGGAACCCAAACCCTCGATTACCCTGAAAGAGCATCACTGAGACGGGGCCCAGATCTAAGTCGAAAACGTCTGTAGTACCTTACGATATGCAAGTACCTTACGACAAGTGGTACCAAACGATTAAAAAAAATCGAGACTTAACCCCGAAGACACTTCAACAAAGGTGATAAGGGGAATTGAACTTGGGACCTCAAGTTCTCAAGCTCAACCCACCATCAGACCACCTCTGAGGGATTAGTTTTTTTATATATAAAAAATTTTAATCTATTTAATTAAAAATAAATATTTAATAATTATTATATTAAAAAATAATTCAAATATAAATTTTATTAAATATTTATTTTTAATAAATACTAAATAGGCAAATACTAAATATAATATTTGCCTCGATCGAGACAAATACTAAATAGGCGTGACATCATGACATCATGAGGGGTTGTATTTAGTTATTAGTGAAATGATCTCGACCACATGAATTTTTATCCAGAAATTGTTGACTTACAGTCACCTCTTATTTCTTGGTTCCAGCTCCTATTCGCAGCTCAATTTCAGCAAACCCAACTAAACTGTGATGTCGGCTTCTTCTTTGTCCACTTATGATTCCTCCCCAAAACAAATACGACGTTTTTCTTAGTTTTAAGGGCGAGAACACCCTCGACAATTTCACCAGCCATCTCCATGAAGCTTTGCGTCGAAAAGAGATTGAAACTTTCATTGATAAGGAGACGAAATTTCACAATCTCTTCTGAATGCAATTGAAGGATCAACCATTTCAATTATCATTCAGATGGTGTCTAGATGAACTTGTAAAGATTCTTGAATGCAAGGAGATGTATGGACAGATTGTGATACCGGTTTTCTATTGGGTTGATCCAGAAAATGTAAGGCATCAAGCTGGGGTGTTTGTTGATGGGTTTTCGAAGCTAGAGGAAAGGTTTAAGGAAAGGATAGAGATGCTGCAGAGATGGAGGAACGCTTTCAGAGAAGCTGCCGACTTGTCCGGCATTGATTCTCATGTCATGAGGTAACTTGTTCTTACGAATAGATGAAAACTTCGTTATATTAAAAGTTTAAAATTAAATTTTATGAAAATGGTGGGCAATTTAATTGAGAAATGTCTTAAATATGTTCATTGTTGCAGTTTATCTATTCAAACTTATGATTATTTTGATATTTGTTAGGTGTGAATCTGTACTTGTAGAGAAAATGGTTGAAGATGTTTTGAGCAGGCTGAAGGATATATTTCCAAGTTATGTTAACAAGGATTTGGTTGGAACAGAATCATGTATTAAAGAAATTGAATCAATATTAATTAAGTTATGGATCCTTAGATGTTTACACTTTAGACATTTTGGGAATGGGTGGAATTGGCAAGACGACAATAGCACCATCGATGTTTACGCTTAAGGCATTTTGGGAATTGGTGTAATTGGCAAGACAACAATTGCTGGTGCTATTTTCAACAAAATCTCTAGTCATTTTGATGGTTCTTACTTTATTCAAAATGTTAGATGCGAATTAGAAAAAATGGATGGCCTAGCTCAATCGTGATGACAACTTTTTTGTACATTAGGAGAGGATGGAAATAATTTGAATATTGGGACTCCTAGTTTCGGCAACGATTTTGAAAGTGAAAGGGTAGGCTGCAAGAAGGTTTTGATTATTTTTGATGATTTGACTTGTTTCGAGCAAATAGAGTCCTTAATTGGAGTTCTTGATTGGTTCATGATAGGGAGTCTAATCATAGTAACAACAAGAAATAAACAAGTTCTTAAAAATTGTGGAGTGAAAAAAATATACTAGATGAAGGAATTAGCAAATGATGATGCTCTTACTCTTTTCAATCAACATGCCTTTAGACAAAACCATCCCAATGAAGGTTGTGACAGACTGTTGAACAATGTAATGCAATATGCTCAAGGTGTTCTGTTAGCTCTTAAAGTTTTGAGTTGCCATTTATTCGGAGAGAAAAAGAGGGATTGGAAACTGCAATTAACAAGCTGAAAAGAATCCCTCATATGGATATCCAAGAGGTACTAAAGATAAGCTATAATGGCTTGGATGATGAAGGGCAAAATACTTTTCTAGATATTGTGTGTTTCTTCAAAGCAAAGATATAGATCTTGTAATAAAATTCCTTGATGCCAGTGGCTTCTCTGCAAAAATAGGAATAAGTGTTCTAGTTGATAAAGCCTCATAGTTATATCAAACAACTTGATAATGATGCACGATTTGTTGCAAGAAATGGCTAGGGAAATTGTTCAGCGAGAATCCGTTGATGATCCTGGGAAGCATAGTCGGTTGTGGCATCCTGAGGATGATTATGAAGTTTTGACATACAATACAGTAAGCACTTTTTTGGAGATTAACATTTGTAATAATGTTACATTTATAAACTTTATATACAAATTAATGTGCAAAAAAAAAAAAAAAAAATACAGGAGTAAGTATTAAAACTGTGAAAAAAATATTAAGTGGATGAAGTAGTTATAATCAAATTAATTTGTAAAAATAAATATAGTTTAAATTCATTGTACATATAATAGTACTAGTACTATTTTGTCCATTCATGCATTAGTGGTTGTGAGTTTTATCACTTTACAGTAATCGTCTTCCGAATTTTATGAAAATTTGATACTTACTCTTGGCTTCTCATTGATTATTAGGGCACCAAAGCAATACAGGGCATCTCTTTGGATATGTCTAAAGTCAGAGAGAGAAGTTTAAATTTTTGTACTTTCAAAAAGATGTGTAAATTGAGATTCTTGAAATTTTATGGGGAGAACAAATTTAAGATATATTTGGGAGGCTTTGGCCTATTTTTACTCAACTAAAGTATCTTCATTGGCAGGAATATCTGTTGAAATTATTGCCTTCAAACATTAATATGAAGAATCTTGTTTTACTTGTATCACCCAACAATAAGGTTGAACAACTTTGGGATGGTGTTCAGGTATGTGTTAATATTTACATGGAAATGTTTCGTTTATAATTTTTAAAGATCGGAGATTCTAATTAATTGTGTTGGTCTTTCTCATTCTCTTTTATTTATTTTTTTAAATTTTTGTCAGAATCTAGGTAGCTTAAAAGAGATACACCTCAGTTACTCCAAACAATTAATGAAGCTCCTAGACCTCTCACTGGCTCAAAATCTGGAAAAGTTGAGTTTATATGGCTGCTGGAGTTTGGTTGAACTCATCTATTCAATATCTCAATAAGCTTGTTTTCCTGGATCTACAAGAGTGCAGAAACTTGAAGAGTCTGCCAAGAAGCATTTGTTCAGAATTTCTTGAAGTACTTAGTCTTATGGGTTGTCCGAATCTGAAGAGGCTTCCAGAAATATCTTGTAATATAGAAATGCTACATTCAGATAGAAGTGCAAATGAAGAACTGACCTCATCCATCAAGTTTCTATCTAGACTAGATACATTGAATCTTCTGAAATGTTTAAGGCTAGAGAATCTCCCAAGCAGCCTATTTGACTTAAAATCTCTTCAATTTCTTTATCTTTCTGGTTGGTCAAATTTGAAGAAGTTTCCAGAGATCTCATCTTGTAATCTAGAATTGTTATATTTTGATGGAATAGCAATAGACGAATTGCCCGCATCCGTCAAGTTTCTATCAAAACTAGATACATTGAATCTTCAGAAATGCTCAAGTCTAGAGAGTCTCCCAAGCAGTCTATTTGATTTGAATTCTCTTCAATTTCTATCTTTCAGGTTGCTCAAATTTGAAGAAGTTTCCAGAGATCTCACCTTGTAATTTAGAATTGTTATATTTAGATGGAACAGCAATAGAACAATTGCCCACATCCATCGCGTTTCTATCAAGACTAGTAATATTGGATCTTCAAAATTGTTCAAGGTTTGAGAGTCTCCCAAGCAGCCTCTGTAAGTTGAAATCTCTTGAAATCTTGAACTTTCTGGTTTCTCAAATCTTTCAGAGATTTCCTGACAAACTTGGAAATTTAGAAGCTTTGAAGTGGCTGTGAGCTGAAAGAACAGCTATAAGAAAAATACTATCATCCATTATATGTTTGAATAACCTTGTAGAATTATATTTTGAGAAATTCAGGGGTCATGAGCAGATGGGTTTCATATTGCCTATTTCAGTATCCTGAGATGGCTTGCACAGTTCAAGGTTTCTGAAACTAACTGATTGTGCATCATGGATTCACCTGAAAATCTTGGTCAGTTGTCCTCGATAGAAGAGTTGTACCTTGACAGAAACAATTTTGGAGAATACCAGAAAGCATCATAAACCTTTGCAAGTTGAGGAAACTCTAATTAAGCTGTTGTGAGAAGCTTCAATCCTTACCAAAGCTTCCTTGCGGTCTACATTGCATTGATGCAAATCATTGCATGTCAGTAGAAGGATTATCTGGTATGAATTTTTTTTCACAATTAAGATGTCATTTGAATATTATCAGAGCTATGGTTCGGCCGTTGTTTTAAATGGGATTGGAATGAGCTCATAGAAGTTTGTGAAGATGCTCTTCAGAAAATTCAGCTTATAGCAGCTGCATAGTGGAAAGAGCAGGTTCAGGTGTGTTTCTGACTCTGTTTTTGTACATGTACTGCAATATTATTTAGTTAAAATTAACAACATTGCTAAAAATGATGACTTGCATATATTTATAATAGTGGCGGTTTTATTTTCCAGGGTATTTTAAATTTCGAAGTGTGGGATCTTCCATAACTCTTATGCTGCCACAAGGTTGGTTCGATTAGAATTTAATTGGCGTTGCTTTGTGGACTATTGTAGCATTTCCAGACCATCATGACAGTTAGCCTTTGTTAGTGCAGTTTTATTTCAAATTGAAAATGGAAGATGGTGATTGGCATGTTGTCTGTAGATTGTGGTTCGGGTCCATTACTTTTGTTAAGTCAGATCACATAATTTTGGGGTGTGATTTTTCTATATCCTAGGATGTTGCTGGTTATTATCAATAGCATAACGGGGCCTTATTCCATATATATGTTCTTGGTTATGAGAGTGGTGAACAAAGAGAGGTGAGAAAATGTGGGATCCATTTATTCTACGGGTATGATTTTGGAGCATCATTGAATCGTTGCAGCAGAAGTTTCAGCACTGACGAGGAAGAGGAACTGCACCTGTAACCCAAAAGTCAATATAGTAGTGCATTTTGAAAGACATAGGTACTCAAGTCCCTCGTTTATTAGAAGTTTTTGTAATTAATTATGTTTTCTGATCAAGAAGTAATCATTGTTTGTTGTTTACTCAAAACATGACAATCACATAATTTCTCCTCTTAAAATTTTATTGCACCAATGAACTTTGTCGAAAATGGAGGCTTTGTGTAGCATACTTCCTACCGTGTGTTCCAACTCTCTCTTCTCCTCCTTTTGGACACCATAGGATGTTCTTAAGCTGTTCTCTAAGCATGTCCTATCCCATCCTATCCTAACTTGTTTTATATTCTGTACTCATGTAAACAGGTGATTTACATTGTTGATCGAGTAAGAGCTTTGAAGGATAATTGCTCCTTAGGATTAAGCAGCAAGAATTATTCATGTGAAGCCTCAGGTTCTGCTTGTTCTGATTTTTCCCTCCTTTTTAAGTCCAGGGAGCTGTTGCTCAGATATGCTTTAGAAAAAGTTTTAAGTGCATCATTTTTATTTTTGCATCTAAATTCTACGCGTTTGATTCTTGAAAGCTACCATCAAATCAAATCAAATTAACTAAATATAAAGAAGTCGTTCAAAATTATGTTTGGTATCATTTTCAATGCCAACTGCCTTTGTTCTTCTTTTTTTTCTCACTCACGTGGTAATAATACGAGTATTTTTCTACTTCAGGAGAAAAAAATATGAAAAAATTATAATTATTGTTTTGAAATTAGGATTATATGTTTTTATAAGTAAACTTAAAATTTATTTTTTATTATATCATTCATTATTTATCAATCACTATTAACAAAACTATACTGTAATAAAACTAAACCGATCTAAGAATGCCAACCCCTAATTTTTTACTGTAATATTAACAAAGTTAAAAATTATTATATCTTAATTTTAAGATTAATATAACATATTTTGTAAAAAAAAAAAAAAAAAGTTCTAGCCTTTATAAAGGTAGGATGAAGATTATCAAAATTTATTTTACAATTGTGTAGAACATGAAAAAAAACATTTTAACGATATTTCATGTGGTTCAAATGAATTGATAAAGTAAATTGCAAGATATGGATATTGTTGATCGATAGTGGCTGCAAATAATATGATAATGTTGTTACCATGAAAATGAGTGGTGGTTACAATGTGGACGGCTATACTTTGTTTAATGCAGCTGTGTAGCACCAAAAACGACGTCAATGTAAGAATCCAGATAACATTTTCCGGACAAGTGGGTACTCATTTGTCTCTGTTGCGCGTGCAGAAAAGGAGTGTTTCCAATAGGACCGATTCAGGCAAACCTATTGCTTCACCAGATCTCCCATGGAAGATCGACTTTAAACAGTACATCACCAACTGTTTTTCGTCAAATTAGTACACCTTTCATCTCAGCTGTGCTGTTAATGCCAAGAGTATTCTCATAGTTTCAAATCAAGCCATTAGGGAAAACATCTCGCATAGTCAATCACTTGTTGCTGAGAGTATCCTTTTACAACCAGTTGAGCCTTATACTTTTGAACACTTCCATTTGAATGAAATTTTGTCTTGAAAATCCACTTTAAGCATATTGCATTCTTTCCATCAGGCAGGTTTGCTAGCTCTCAGATTGTGTTCTTTTGTATGGACAGGAGTTCTTCTTTCATTGCCTTTTTCCACTCCTCTTTCTTTGCTGCCTCCTTATAAGTTGTAGGGTTTAGAGCTAATAGAGCAAATTCCTCTGATTCATAGATTTTTCTCAGTGATTTGAGTTTTCTTGGTGGTGTCTCCTTTGATGATTCACTTGTTGAACTTGAGGTTGTACTTGGTGTAGTTGTTGGGCTAAGTGTAATTGGAGTAGAAGTTGGTGAATTAAATGAACTTGAGTTAATTTCCTTAATTAATGGCATCTGAGACTGATCTTCATTGTTGCCGCTGTCATTACTCCAATTCTAGCCTACATCCTTGTTAAACACCACATTGATACTGACAATTATCTTGCCAGCAATAGGGTTATGCAATTTATATGCTTTGGACTTAGAACAATAGCCAATAAAAATACATTTCACGGATTTTTCATCTAGTTTTTTATTGTTTTGAGACTTTATTAAAATATAAGCAATACAACCAAAAACTTTTAAATGGCTTATAGCTGGTTTGCTCCCTTACCATGCATCATATGTAGTGCAATTTTGGATTGCTTTTGCTTGGGAGCGATTTAACAAGTACATTGTCGTTGCAACAGCTTCTGCCTAATATGATTTTGGTAGTCCTTTCTCTTTCAATAGACATCTTGCCATCTCTGCCACCATTCTATTTTTACTTTCTGCACTCCATTCTGCTCTGGAGTATATGGTGCTGTCCGATTGCGATGAATTCCATTTTCTTGACAAAAAAGATTTAATTCTTTTGAAAAAAATTCGCCCTCTATCTGTGCGAAGTACTTTTATGCTAGTACTACTTTGCTTCTCAACTAGTGCTTTGAATCTCCTAAACTCCTCAAATGTTTTTGATTTGGATTTTAGGAAATATACCCAATTTACTCTGTTGTCGTCATCTGTGAACAGAAGAAAGTAATGGTTACCTCTTAATGACTGTGTTGATAGGACCACATAGGTATGAATGAATCAGTTCAAGACTTGTTTTGCCTCTTCGTGCCTTTCTAATAGGAAATGACTTCCTGATCTACTTGCCATAAATACATCCCTCACACATATCCAGTGTTTGAATTTTCGGTAATCCATGAACCGTTTCTTTTCTTTTTAGCAGTTGCAATCCTTTCACTTTCAGGTATCCATATCAAAGATGCCATAACTTGGACTCATTTTGTTCCCCAGCTACCAAGGCAAAACTTCTACAGTGAAGACTTCAAGTGGAAACGTTCTGTTCTTGGTCATTAGAACAATTATAATCACTTGGCCTGATTGTTTGTCCTTAATATCACATTCTTCATTATCAAACTTAATTGAGCATCCACTAGCTACTAATTGTCCAACAATCAACAAATTATGTGCCAAGTTAGGAACAAATTGAACATCATGTAAAAGCTTTGTTTTACATTGGTTAGTTTTAATAGCTACTATTCCTTTCCCTTCAACCTGTATTTTTGATCATCTCTCAATTTGACCTTTCTTTTCTGAGTCTCGTCAAGTTGCTTAAAGATTGCCTTCTTGCCTGTTATATGATTGGAACACCTACTGTGTACAAACCATAGTTCACCTTGTCTGTCAATTGTGTCACAATATGCTATAAACAGTTTGATTTCTTCATCAGCTTCTTTTGCAAAATTTGCTTGTTTATCTTTATACCAGCAATCAACTTTCACGTGTCCACATTTCTTGCAATGATGTCACTGAATGTTGCCTTTATTATTGTTGAATCTTTGCTCAAATCCTCTGCCGTGACTGGAATTCTTCCCTCGAAATCATCTTTTGCCTCTTCCTCGACCTGCAGCTTTTTCATGCTCCTTTAAGCCTTCTCCTTTTGCTTGAAATGCCTTTTCTTCATTCTTTTTTTTTTTTGTTTTGTTGATTATGGTTTCATGAGATTATAAGGAAACCATCAACTCATCAAAAGAGAAAGTGGATAGATTCTTAGACTCTTTAATAGCCACAGCCACCAAATTTAGGAACTTAACTCCTCAGTATCTTTGTCACAATAATCTTCTCTGAGACCTCTTCTCCGTAGGATCTCATTTGGTTGAAAATTGTTTTTACTTTGGTCAAAAATTCTTGCATTAATTCTCCATTCTTTATGTGCAGATTTTGAAATTCATGATTAAGTGTTTGTAACTTAACCGTGACTATTGCGGATAAGCCATGAAATGCCAACTGCAAAGTTGTCCAGGCCTCCTTGGTTGTTGAGGCTGTTGCAATTTTGGAAAAAATTGATTCATGGACAGCTTGTTGAATGAAGAACAAGGCCTTTGAATCTTTTTTCTTATTTTCTCTCAACCTGATCTCTTGGTCGTGCTTATTGTAGCCATTTTCCATCAAGTCCCACAGCTCCTGTCACTTGAACAATGTTTTCATTTTAATGCTCCAGAACTCATACTTGTCTCCTTTAAAAATCGGCATGGAAGGTTGGGCTATACTCATTATATGGCTATTGTTTGCCATGGAAAAATGCTCAAGGTATTAAAGTAACCTGCTCTGATACCAATATGTTTGGTTTTAAGAGGAGAGCTAATGCCAGTAACATATCAAGAGAATATTTGATGAAGAAGATGTTTTATTAAACTGCATTACCCCGAAAACAAGACTGATACCAATGCCAATGTATAGACTTACAAACACCTAAATTGCAGAAAAAATAGGAAACTAGTTGTTACTTGCTTTGATGAAAATAAAATAATTTTAGATTTTTGCAAATTTTTTGCTAACAACATAACTGATCTTGAGAGGATTTTACAGAATTTTACTGCAACAAATTTTGAATCATGTCTCCAACAAACCTGACTGTCAATCGTTTTCTATTAAACCTAATTGAATGGAAATCCTCCGCTTCAGATGAACCAAAAAATGGTGTTAAAACCTCCGATATGACAGTCGACTCCTCCCTCAACCTATGGTTCCGCCTCTACACTCCCACCGATCCAAGTCCGACCACCAGATTGCCTATCATTGTCTATTTCCATGGAGAAGCATTTGCATTTTTCGCTGCCAATTCAAAAATTTATGATGTATTTTGCAGAAGGCTTGCAAGGGAACTCCCGGTAGTTGTCCTCTCCGTTAACTACCGTCTGGCCCCGGAGCATCGATATCCAAGTGCATTAGAAGATCGCGTTGATGTATTAAAACTCATTGGCAGTTCAAACATCGAAGGTTTTCCTTCTTCTGCTGATATCAAACACTGTTTTCCCACCAGCGATAGTGCCGGCGGTAACTTGGTTCATTATATTTAAGTTTTAGCTATTGAGTGTATTTTTCGAGAATTGAAGCTCGATGGAGTCATATCGATTCAACCGTATTTTTCTGAAGAAAACGGAATGAAGGTTACAGAAGCGCGATCAGCTTCCAAGGATTTTGTGTCACTGGTGTTGGGGGGTCTAATCGGGACCTAATGCATTTGACATTTCTGGCAACTCTTGTTTTCATCGGAGGGTCTGATCCATTACACGTAGGGCAAAAGAAATACTAATAGGGAATGAAGCAATATGGAAAAGAAGCTTACTTGATCGAGTATCCAAATGTAATTCACGGTTCCTATAGGTATCCTGAGCTGAGTGAGTCTTCTTTGTTCATTAAAGATGTCAAGGATTATATAGAAACTCAAGTCTGCCAAATAAATTTATCTTTCCCTTGGAAAAAGTAATAATTGAAGTAGTTGTATTGTGTTTTGCTTTTAATGAATTTAGTCCGTTGGGTAAGATATTTTTGTGTTATTGAATTATCACTCGGCTTTGATTTGGATTTTGATGTATTTGACTTTTTCTCTTTTATCTCTTGCGTTGTGCCTAAATGGATTGGTTAATTCATGTGTTAATGTATGTCTGATAATTAAGCAAGATTACTTCATCCTCTCTGCTAGTTCTTCAAGTATACTAAAACTTTGAAAATATCAATGGATCGATCCGAGAGACAATGGTCTTGTGTCAATCGTGGACAAGAGGTTGACCAAGTTGCAATGATAGATTACCATTTTTTTCTCTCGAGCCTACATCATTCACCATGTCTTTAAATAAATGTATTACTTTTATTTTATATTTTAGTCCATAAAATTCCTTACTACAATGATTTTAAAACTAAACTTAATTTTATGGAAAAAAAATCCAGGATTATATATGGATACTTCATTTTCTTTTGTGTGAGAATCGTAAAATTAAAATTTAAAACATCATATAATATTTAATTACACATTTAATCTATATAATATAATCTAAAGGAATTTCATCATATACTTAAAAGTTATAATGCAAAATTGCACCTCGTTTGGAAACAATTTGGAGAATTGTGGAATTTTTTTAGTATATTACAATAAGATGGAAACTGATATAGAATATTATATAGAAGTTAGGACTTCCCTTTGAAGGGCATGGTTTTGTTGTGAGGAGAATTGTAGAATTACTCAAGAGGAAAATAGGTGACATGGCCCAATTGTATTAACTCATTTCTTTTTGACATTCTTCTTTGTGTAGATAAGACCGATTACTAACATAAGTTGCATTTAGCCCTTACGAAAAGAGCCTATTAAATTAGATCCAATAAAGGATACAGGAGAGCTTTTTGAAAGCTTAGTTACTTTCATATCCCAATTATCTTAATTATTAACCGTATAACTTTATTATTTTATTTTTGTTGTTCTTTATTGTTTTTGTGATAAGATATTGGTCCCCTATCTTTGTTACTTTCAATGGATTCGTCTTCTTAGGCGGCTTCATGTTCTAAAAATGAAAAAATTGCATCAACATGTATGCAGATAGATTTTTTGGACAAGTTGGTACGCGATGCACTATAAATTTGTTATCTGTGCCGTGTAAACAAGAAAGTAGTGTTTCAAATATGTTAGATTCAGAAAAAACTAAAGCTTCTCCGGCTCTCCCATGGAAGATCTATTTTAAACAGTACACTACCCACTTTTTCATCAAAGCTTCTTGTCGAGACAACCTGACTGTCAATCGTTTTCTTTTTAACCTAATTGATTGCAAATCCTCCGCTTCAGATAAACCCAAAAATGGTGTTAAAACCTTCGATATCGCAGTCAACTCCTCCCGCAACCTCTGGTTCCGCCTCTACACCCCCACCACTCCAAGTCCGACCACCAGATTGCCTATCATTGTCTATTTCCATGGAGGAGGATTTGCATTTTTCTCTGCCAATTCAAAAATTTATGATGAATTTTGCAGAAGGCTTGCGAGGGAACTCCCGGCGGTTGTCCTCTCCGTTAACTACCGTCTGGCCCCGGAGCATCGATATCCAAGTGCATTAGAAGACGGCGTTGATGTATTAAAACTCATTGACAGTTCAAACATCAAAGGCTTTCCTTCTTCTGCTGACATCAAACACTGTTTTCTCGCCGGAGACAGTGCCGGCGGCAACTTGGTTCATTATATTTCGGTTTTAGCTACTGAGTGTAATTTCCGAGAATTGAAGCTCAATGGAGTTATATCAATTCAACCGTATTTTTCTGAAGAAAAACCGAACGAATTAGGAATGAAGGCTATAAAAGCCCCATCAGCTTCAAAGGATTTTGGTCACTGGTGTTGGACGGCGTATTTGCCAGAAGGGTCTGATCGGGACCATCCTGCAGCAAACGTATTTGGGCCTAATGCAGTTGATATTTCTGGCATAAACATTCCGGCAACTCTTGTTTTCATTGGAGGGTCTGATCCATTACAAGTAGGGCAAATAAATACTACGAGGGAATGAAGCAATATGGAAAAGAAGTTTATTTAATTTTGTATCCGAATGCAATTCACGGTTTCTATATTCATCCTGAGCTGAGTGAGTCTTCTCTGTTGATTAAGGATGTCAAGGATTTTATAGAAACTCAATCTACCAAATAAACAAAGAAAATGAAATGGAAATACTTATGTATCAAGTAAATAAAGAATTTGTGTTTTCTTTGCTTTTCTCTTAAAAAATAATAAAGCAAGTTCTTGTATCTTACATTAATTAATAAATCACAAACTCCCAGTGAAAGGAATGTGAAACTACAGTAGATAATTTGAATGAAAAAAAATGATGATTTGTATGAATAGAAAAAAAAATAAATTTAAAACGTATTTGTTTTTATTGGATAATATTTTTGTAATTTTTTTCAAATAAAATTGTATAATTTTGTGTGGACTTTGGGGTCATAAGCCGAATTAAACAAAAAGTTTTAAGAAAGTGGCCCACTGGATATTTATTGTTTTTATTGTTATATTATATATATATTTTTTCCGCTAATATTTTCTATCTAATCCATCAATTAAAAAGTATAATTTTATTGTTGTATAAAACAATTCAATAAAAAAAAAAAAAATAGTTGCATTGTTCTTTTGATGAAGTATTTGGGATATAATACCTCTTTTGCTGAAATCATGACCATCATTCATGCATTAGTCCTGCTTCTAAACATTGGTTGAAAATTGATTCATAAGCAGCTAAATCTTAGTTGTTGGATCCTTCTTACAAACCTCCTTGAACTATTTTTAGTGAGTGGCAAAATTGATGCAGTATAATTTTTAAGATACCCTTTTACTGCGATCACGTTGTTAGCTTGTATTTTGTTCATACTTTTTATACTCATTTCCCTCATTTTAATGTGATTAATTGTGCTTTAAGGATGGATTTTAT
>JAVXUL010156929.1:0-13656 GCA_035590515.1 Trichilia minutiflora | reverse complement strand
TAAAAAATTTATTGATAAGAATAAAGAGAGAGTGCATCAAAAATATTTTAAAAAATAAAATATTTATGGTGAACTTTTTTTATATAAAATAATAGAATTTATATATTGACATTTAAAATATGTTATTTTATTATCTTAATTTTAATATAAAAATTGGATATGAGATAAGAATAAAGAATTTGTTTTTATAGGTTTAATATAACAACAAAGTATGGGATAAAATAAAATATTAAATTTAAGATAAAACAAATAAAAAATAATAGAATAACAGTTAAATATTACTAAATATATAATAAAATGTTAATGATAATGTTTGGGTATTTTAGTGTAGTTCAGGTCACAGATTCAAGCTCATCTCCAAGTTCTTGTCCAAACTCATCATACAGAAATGCTGCTCCCTGAATAGGCCTTTCAACACGACGTCGTCCTGAGAGCTATCAGCATTATACGGGAAGCGATAAGATTGTCTCGGATAGTGTGCCCAAGGCCATTAATCGGGAGGATTCCTTCGGGTCATTCATGGTTAGTCTACACACGAGCAGCAGTTATTCAATGGCAGGTCTTCTAAACTCCGTCTCGGGGAGTCGGATTGACAGGATCCATGCAAAACGATAAGGGCTCGCGGGCACCTGAAGTATCCAGGCTTTCACGACACTGCTGCCTGGTGTCATTAAGGTCATCGCCCGCTGTTCAAGAACCTCCCGAGAACAAGGAAACTTCATTCTCGGGGGACAAGAGATTTTGGTCAGAAGAGCATACTCTCAGGGCCTTGGTGTCTCGAGGGTGACGTGACAGGAGCATCATCACGATGGGGCCCTACGCATTTAATGCGGGCACCTTCTACCTCCTTCGGGCTATTGTACTGCCACCATAACCTGCAATTATCATCATTACCTTATACAATTAACATTTTTTCTCGTCAAAAAAGAACTAAGTGTGATTTGATCTTCCAGAATCTAAAAAAGAAGAAGAAGGGGGAACAACAAGAAGAGGAAAAAAGAAAAAAAAGAACTAGAAGGGAGTACGTAGGCAGCTTGGGGAAGACCCAAGTCCAGTCACAAACACACAAAAAATCGATCAACCATCACACCATCAATGTGAGTCACTCGATGCTTGGTGTCAAAAAATCGCCAGACATTTTCTTGCATCAACATTTAGTGCCGTCTATGGGAAAACAAATAAAAAGCCAACAAACAAGCTACTCACAGTAAAGATGACCAACGTCAGAAGTTATTCAACGAGGAGGCATGTATTGGAACGTAGAAACATCAAGGGAGATTCTGTAGAAGTTGCTGCTATTGTCGAGGGAGCAGAGAGCATCTTGCGTGAAATCCCAGAGCATGGGAGTCCCCGATCGAACGTGGCAGAAGTACATGCACGTAGACCGGACCATGCAGGGGGAATCGAGAAAATGGCCTGCTTGTTGCAGCTGCTTCAGGATAGTAAACAAAGGTATGCAGAAAAAGACTGACAAATACAAGTGTTGGTAAAAGAGTTATCAGAGATGAACAGGATGATGCAGACCAATGTGCAGGATACGAAGGTGTCGGGCGAGACTATGGAGAGTAGCATTCCTCAGTTGGAAGCTGTGATGAGGGATAATGAAGGAGTAGAAAGAAAATCCAGAACAAGAAGGTATACAGCCGCGGAGAAAGAAAAAAGTAAGGCTATAGAGGAACCCCATTTACAGAGGGTAAGGGTTAAGGATGCATGCATGCCCCCTGTGGCGCGAGAAAGGCATTACCCTGGGTCAATGAGGGTTTCCCGGAGCCTAGGCGCGGTACAAGAGATACCTGATGAGACCATCCCTCTTCCGGGGGACATGAGAATACTTTTGGACAAAGGCGAAGGAGAGAGCACAAAGTAGCGGGGCGAAAGGGTCTGCGTCGTGAAGGGAATCGAGGAACCGACAGTAAAGACAGAAACATAGAGTCCTTGGTCAAAAAAATGATGGAGGAGATTAGCAGGGAGAAGGCAGGTCCCCGAGGTGAATTTGCTGAACCTATTCAAATAACCGGCCCCTATGCTAAGTCACCCTTCACCCCAAGTTATTGGGCCAGATCTTGCCCTAAATCACTCCATTATATGAGAAAACTGACCCCTAGTTACACATGAATTTCTTTTATGAGATGATGCTCGTCCAGGGTCTCAGCGAGGATCAAATGTACCGCTTGTTCTCCCTGACCCTAGAGGGGAAAGCCAGGAAGTGGTTCATAAGCCTAACCCCGGGGAGCATTCAGAGTTTGAGCAATTATATGATGTGTTCATTGCAGAGTTCAGAGGTGCAATCTTTAGCACCAAGACCCTGAGCTCCTTGTTATTACTTAAACAAGGAAATGACGAAAGTCTCAGAAGCTTCGCCAGGAGGTACCATGAGGAGGTGCTTGAACTGGAGGCTCTCCACCATCCGCTGGCCCTAAAGGGGCTGAAACAAGGGCTCAAAATAGATAGGGCCTAGTACGCCTTATGTAAGTCCTCGATGAACACCTATGAGGCAGTTCGGAGGAAGATACTTGAAAAAATAGAAATGGAAAATCAAGTAACGCTAAAGGTGAAGGAGTAGAAGCCAGTAAAGGCCCCTTTGAGAGACAATAACTGGTTTAAGAAGCCCGAAAATTGAAGGTGGAGAAATGATGGAAGGAAGTTCCCTGAGGCTAATCGAGGAAGAGACAGAGCCCCCGAGTACTATAGGAGTGACAGGCGGAGAGAAGACCAATATTTCAGGGAGCATAGATCACCTCGGAGAGATAATCCGAAATGGGTCACCCAAATGGACAAACCAAGGCAAATGGAGTAAGGGGAGGAGAAGAGAAAGTTCAATCCACTGAATGCTCCCCTCTGACATATTCTAGAAGAGGTGAGAAAACGGGGGACATTGTTGTTGAACCCCCGTCTGCTCAAATTCAGACCCTCCGGAGAAGCAGGGAACAAATTTTGTGAGTTTCATCAGGACGTGGGACATTTGACGGAGGAGTGCTACGAATTAAGGAACTAGATCGAAGTTTTGGTCAGGAACAATTACTTGATCGAATTTGTGGTTCGCAATGATGAAGGACCCCAAGACCCGCGACGAGCTCCGGGGCATGATAAGGCGATGGTGATCTGGTAGTCCCACACTTGCTGAAAACTCAAACAAGGCCAGGAAGAATTACTCTTGATATTCTATCCCGAGTGCAAATATGAAGCCACATGTATTGAATGTGCGTATGGAGAAGAAACCAAAGATAGCCTCGATGCCCATCATGTTTATCGATGAGGATGAATACGGGGTCCACTATCCTTATGACGATGCTCTAGTCGTCACAATGACAGTAAGGACCTCCTAAGTTCGCAGAATTTTGATTGATACTGAGAGTTCTACTGACATCATTTTCAAAGAGATGTTGGATTCTCTGGGAATAGAAGACCTGAGATTGTGATCGATCGAGACTGCCCTGTATGGGTTCGAAGAATCTTGTATATATTCTCTGGGAACCGTGCAATTGTCGATCACTATAGGCGATAAACCGTACCAAAAGGTTACCATGATAGAGCTCCAGGTGGTAGATCTGAAGATGCCCTACTCCATGATTCTGGGAAACCGTTCTTTTGATCCACGAAGGCAGTAGAAAGTGTGCATTATTTGAAGCTAAAATTTTGGGCTGGAAAAGGGGTCGGGATTGTAAGAGGAAAGCAGAGGAAAGCCCGATTATGCTTTGCTACTGCCTCATAGAATTCTTATTGCATCTATAAACGTCCCCTGGAGCAAGAAACTGAAGGACCCGAGCAAAACGATCGGCGATGGGAACTGTCGAAGGAGCCGGATAGCAGGAAGGACCAGTTCAAAGAGTCACCGTCGCCAGAGCCGATCGAAGAAATAGAGTCGATTACTCTAGATGAAAGACACCCAGAAAGATCGATGAAGATCGGATCCAAATTGACCCTCGAGTATAGAGCATCAATTGATTCGGGTGTTAAGGCAAAACGCTGATATGTTCGCCTGGTCCTATGATGACATGCCAGGGATCAGTACACGGGTTATAGCTTATCGATTGGCAATGGACCCAAAGTTCAAACTCGTGGTGCAAAGGAGGCGGACATTCAATTCAGAGAGGAGAGAGGCCATCAAAACTGAAGTGGACAAGCTTTTGAAAACGGGATTTGTCCGAGAGGTTCAGTACCCCAAATGGATTGCAAATGTTGTAATGGTGAAGAAAGCTAATGGGAAGTGGAGGATGTGTGTGGACTTCACTGACTTAAACAAAGCTTACCCGAAAGATAGATTCCCTCTCTCGAAGATTGACCAGTTAGTGGATGTCACGGCTGATCACGGACTCCTCAGTTTTATGGATGCCTTCTCGGGATATAATCAGATCAAGATGCATGAACCCGACGAGGACAAGACTGCTTTCATCACCAACCAAAGTCTATACTGTTATACAATCATGCCATTTGGGTTAAAGAATGCCAAGACCACGTTTCAAAGGTTGGTCAATAAGGTTTTTAAGCCTTTGATCGGGTCGACCATGGAGGTGTACGTGGACGACATGATCACCAAGTCTGTGAAAGCTTCTGATCATACTAAGCATTTAGAGGAAACCTTCTCTTACCTGAGAAGGTATAACATGAAATTGAATCCTGAGAAATGCTCATTTGGGGTTGGAGCAGGAAAATTCCTTGGGTAGATGGTCAGTGAGCGAGGCATTGAGACCAACCCACAAAAAGTTCAGGCTATTTTAGATTTGAGGCCCCCGACCACGATGAAGGAGCTGCAAAGTTTGACCGGGAGACTGGCGACCTTGAGTAGATTTGTATCAAAGGCTACGGATAAATATTTCCCTTTCTTCCAGATGATGAGGAAGGGAAAGAGGCTAGAATGAGATAAGAGCTGCGATCAGAGCTTCCGAGAGCTGAAAGGATATTTGGCACACATTCGCCATCTTGTGAGCCCAGAGAAGGGAGATGTTTTGCAGTTATACTTGGCAGTCGGTGAACACTTCGTCAGCTCTGTCCTTGTAAAGGAAGATGGAGAGAAGGTGCAAAGGCCAGTGTATTACACAAGCAAGTCTCTCTTAGATGCCGAGATGAGGTACACCCCCCACGAAAAGTTCGCCCTCTCACTTGTTGTTGTCGTTAGAAAGTTGCGCCCTTATTTTCAGGCCCACCGTATAGTGGTAATGACAGATCAACCTCTGAGGCAAATTCTTCACAAGCTCGATTTATCGGGAGGCTGGTGAGGTGGTCCGTTGAACTTAGCGAATATGACCTCGATTACAAGCTTTGGAGGGCTATTAAGGGGCAAACCCTAACAAATTTCGTGGAAAAACTCACGGTCTCGGTGCAAATGGCCGTGTTATGGGTCTCAGATGTTTGTGGCACCCGAGACAAAAGTGGCGACCCCGACCTTCCGATCGAAGAAGGGATTTGGCAGATGTATGTAGATGAGGCGTCTAATGTTCAAGGGGGGGAGCAAGAATAATTTTGAGAAGATCGAGTGGAGAAGAGGTTATGTACTCTCTGCGGTTTGAGTTTAAGGTGACCAATAATAAAGCTAAATACGAGGCACTGATTAACGAGATGAAACTGGCTAAGGCCTTGGGAGCCGGGAATTTGATTGTGTATAGCGATTCTAAGTTAATCGTTAACCAATTAAATGGGAAATTCCAGGCTCGGAAAGATAATATGCAGGCTTACATGGTCCAAGCCAGGAAGTCAATGGAGGCCTTTCAGAGCATCATTGTCAAACAGCTTCCCTGAGCAGAGAACTCTAGGGCCGATTCCTTGGCAAAATTAGCCTCAGTATTCAAGGGGAAATCTCCAGCTACTGTACCAATCGAGATCCTGACGCAGAGAAGTGTGGACCTTAAAGAAGACCTTGTTGTTGCTCTGCAGGAGACCTCTGACCCGAAGTGGATGAGGGAAATAAAGGCGTACATTCAGTATAACGAGCTACCAAATGACCGAAATGAATCAGAAAAGATAAAGAATCGAGTAGTCAGGTACGCCATTATTGATAATATACTTTACAAATGTAGATTTACCCGGCCATACTTGAAATATTTGAGACCAGACAAGGCAGACAAGGTACTTGAGGAAATCCACAACGGAATCTGCGAGAGTTATGGAGGGGCTCGCTCATTGATGTACAAGGTCATCCGATAAGGATATTACTAGCCCACAATCTCTCAGGATGCATTCAGGATGGTCAAATCTTATCATCAGTGTCAGATTCATGGGAATATCCCAAGATAACCCCCGAAAGAACTCACCTGCCTGTCGAGTTTATGATCTTTTTCTCAAATGGGGCTTGATTTGATTGGGCCACTTTTGATTGCCCGAACTAACACAAAGTACGCCATCGTGGCCATCAACTATTTTACGAAGTGAGTGAAAGTGGAGCCTCTCTCTAGTATAACCGAGAGGAAGACCACCGCCTTTGTCAAACAGAATATAGTATATCGCTTCGGGGTTTCACAGACACTAGTGATTGATAATGGAAAGTAGTTTGACAATGCAAGGTTTAGGGAATTCTACTCGGGGTTCTGCATCGACCTAAAATTTGCCACTCCTATGCACCCTCAAGCCAACGAATAGGTTGAAACTGCTAATAAGGTGGTCAAAAAGGCACTTAAGAAGAACTCGGAGAGCACAAGGGGGCCTGGGTTGATAAATTGCCCGAGATCCTCTAGGCATACAAAATCACCCCTCGCACCATGACTAGTGAGTTCCTCTTCTTATTGGCTTTTGGATGTGAAGCTATGATCCCGGTGGAGATCAACCTTCTGACCTTTCGAATACAAGACTACAATAAAGAAAAGAATGAGGCTAACCGAAGACTGGAGTTGGATCTGTTAGATGGAAAGAGAGATGAAGTCGTGATCTAGGCAACCTCACATCAACAAAAGGTAGCTTGATACTACAATCAAAAAGTCAGACGTCGAACTTTTCAGAGAGGAGATCTGGTCCTTCGACGGGTGACTATTAACACCCAAATCCTGGGTGAAAGGATATTTAGAGCCAATTAGAAAGGGCCATATAAAGTCGTTCAGGTACTCAGATCGGGGGTATACAAACTAGAGACCCCGAGCGGCACCCCAATCAAAAAGCCATGGAACGCAAACTAACTGAAAATATACTACCCTTGACCCGACCCTTTTGGCAACAAGTCCTCCGATCCTACGACTAGCATCTTGAACACCTGTCTTACGGAGACTATATGTCAAGCCTCTCTCTCTCTGTAGTACTTTACTCAGGTCTGATTTTTATAGTTGAAGCTAGCCTAATCTTCTGGAGTAGAAGACTTTGGGCCAACGAGACTACGTCGTCTTCAAGCCAGGGATATTTTATAGTTATGGGATTACATCATTCCGAGGCCATATAGACCACGTCATCTGAGGCCAGCTACTGGTCCCAGTTTTTAGTAGTTATGGAACCACGTTATCCCGAGATCGCATGGATCGTATCGTCTGAGGCCAATTACTGGTTCCAGCTCTTAGTAGTCAGGGAACCACGTCGTTTCGAGGCCATATGGACTTTGCTATCCAAGGCCCTTGACGAGCTTGGGTTCTATTGTTAGGACCTAGTTGTCCTCGAGAAGACCTTAGGTCAACGAGACTACGTCGTCTTCGAGCTAAGGGTATTTAATGGTCATATGGACTACGTCGTTCGAGGCCGATTATTGGTTTTAATTCTTTTGCAGAAGTCAAATTACCCTGAGAAGACCTTATACCAGCGAGACTAAGTTGTCTCCGTGGTAAGGGGTGTATATATATGGGAGGGTGACATTCTCCCCCATACTATTTTTGTGTACTATTTTATCTTTCAGGGCCCGAGACCTTATACTATCTATGGTTTGTCAATATCTTATAATTCTTTATTTTTAGGGTTGGTTCATTTAACAGACTGATCTGTTCATGTTCATTTTTCTCTGACTTAATGATTAATGAAATTGATGTGTTGATTTTGTGCGGCCATATCTCTTTTATAACCATATATATATTGCCCCGAATGATCACTGCTGCTTATTTAATACGAGGTGATCTGTTCCCTACGTCATCTAAGTATGTTATTCGATTATATAAACTGAGACGATTCTATCATTCTTCGATATTCCATTTGAGTTATCCAACACGAGATGACACCTTTTTATTTTATCTAAATATTTTGTTCGGGTACATGCACGGAGATGATTCTATTTATTCATGGTATTTTATATATACATGCGGTGCTCGGATATTCTTATGGAGGTGACTTTGTAAACTTATCAGAGTTATTCAAATTTTTCAGTCAAGTATCCCTATCGAACCCGATTCACGGCCCTTATAACTACTTCTTTGGACACGTACCCGAGTAATATAGTATATGGGTGAATCAATATTTCTCTAAGTCATATGTTTGGGACGTTTCACCGAATCCTTTTAAATTGTATGTTTATATATCAGTATGAGTATTATTCTTGATAAATTTTTCTAAGTGTTTTGGTCAGGTATCTCTACCGAGCTGATGGGTTGTTCGGATATTCCTACTGAACCGAGTACATTGTTTTAAAGAAAAAATTTTCAAGTTATGGGCTTGGGATCTTTTATCGAGTACAGGTCCATATATTAGTCATAGTATTATTTCTGGTGAGATTTCGTCCAAGGCATTCGATTGGATATCTTGGTCAAGCTGGTGAGCTAGTTAGGCATTCATGCTGACCTGAGGGTATTGTTCAAAGAAAACTTTCTAAGTTACGCACTTGGGAAAATATTGCACTACAAATATTCCATCAGAGTACAACTCAGAGAAGTCGAAAAACAGAATGAGAAGAACGAAATTTTATTAAGATAAACATTCATTACAATATTTTTGCAAACTACCCAACCCTATTGACTTTTAGGTACATTTTTGGGTTCGGGGGATTTGGAGTCTGAAGGCTGATCCAGCGGAGGCTTGTTGACTGTTGGGGGAGGATCAACGCGAGCTCCCTCAGCTGCAGTGCCCGAGGTTGGGGTCTCTCCTTCTGTTGTCGGGGGTTGGGGACTGAAATCGGGTACTTCACACCCCAATTCCTCGTAAAGCTATCCGAGGTTGAGGAGAGGGTACTTCTCGTGAAAAGTTTGGCAAGTCAAGTCTATGGCCTGATTCACCGTGGCCTCTCTCTCCGCTTCGAAGGCTTCCATCGTAGCCCAGATTCTCTTGGGCTCTCTGGTTAATTGCTTCTTCAACATCCCTATCTCAGATTCTTGCAGCTTTAGTCGAGATGTTAAGTTGGCGTTCTCGAGGGTTAGCCCCGAGTGAGCAGATTCTGAAGAAGCCAGCCGGAGTTCAAGCTCCTCTTTCTCCTTTCCCCATTCCGCCTCCTTGGCCTCCCATTGGGTCCTTTCAATAGCCAGTTGTGCCTTCGCCGTCTCCTGTCATTTCAAAGCGAAGGCAGCTTCTTTCTCTAGTTTCTTCATTTTGCTCGTCTCATCTCTCCGAGCCTCGAGTTGCTACATTATTTGAAAAGAAACCTGTAATTGGGGAAAGAAATTAGTAACTTGAAACACTTGGGCACGCGAAAAATACTGAGTATTGAGTGTATCTTTAGACTCCATCTATACATGAAGTCCAGAGCCTTGGAGTCCGTTGAGTCCTCGAGTCTCTCAGTAACGGGCGGGGCCACATACCGCCCGACATCATTGATTAAATCGAGGAGGTGAAGGAAGTGCTTATGTTTCTACTCGGGGATGTCCCCCACCCTCAGCTAGGATATTTTATCATCCCTGAAAAAACTCATATCAACTTTTTTGGGGCCCGACCCCCCTATCTTCGACTTCTTTTGTATCGGACCCGCTGGCGGGTCGTCTTGTGGCCTCTTCGACCCTTTACCCATTGGTGGCTTCTCCACCAAGATGCCTTTCCCCTTATATATAGCAATGATAAACACAAATTCGGAGTCAGAATCCGTGTTCCCCTGGGCCTTTCTCCTCACAATCTCTTTCCCCCGACCTTATTGCTTCGCTGTCAGGGGAGTTTGCTTAGAAGTCTCTGCTGGCTTCTTTTTGACCAGTTTGCTGAGGGAGGACAGAGCGGAAGGCTTCCTCGACATGACTATCTCTGCAAAACAATAAGTAAGGAGTTAGTAATGTCTACAAGGGAAAGCTATATACATGTATACATCGGGGATTCGGTCACTCGGGAGGAAAACTATACTTTGGGCAAAATTCTTTTCTTGCAGGTTCACGAAGTCCTTGACCGAACACTGCCTCACCAAGCCCGAGAGAAATAGGCTCTGATAAAAAAACAGCAACTTCTGATCCGGGGACTTATCCCTAGCCCGCCTTATGATCTCCAAGCTTCAGGGATTCAGTTTCGTATCCCCCGACCAGAATAGAGCCTCACCGAACATGTTCGACACGGGGAGGTGAAGCTCGGAGTTCCAGCTTTCCCCCATGAAGAACCATTTACCCTTCCAATCTTTATTACTTATGGGGTTTCCCTCTATTGGATTCGGCTTCCGAGGCTTGGTCTGGAGAAACACCCTCTCAGGGTTACTCCCAGGGTTCTTTTTGAGCACAAACATATGCTCTATCTCCTCCATAGAGGGTGGGGAGTCAGTTAACTACCTCCACAGCACATATAACTAGAGGTGGCAAATGGGCCGGGCCAGCCCGGCCCGGCACGGGCCCGACCCATGAACAGTAAAAGCCCGGCACGGCTCGACTCGTTAAAAGGGCCGTGTCGGCACGAGCCCGTGAAGGGCCCGGCGTCGGCACGAGCCCGTGATGGGCCGTGCCAAGCCCGGCCCGATTATTAAAATAATAAAAAAATATTATTAAAATAATAAAAATAATAAAAAAAATAAAAAAATATTATTAAAATATTATTAAAATAATATTTTGGCCCATGGGCTCGGCCCGTTGGCCCGGCACGGCCCGTTTGGGCCGTGCTTCATGGGCCGTACCGGGCCTTTGATTTTTTTATCGGGCCCGGCACGGCCCGGCACGCTACCCCGTAAGGGCCTTGTTTTCATGAGCTGGGCTGGCCCGACCCGACCCATTTGCCACCTCTACATATAACCCTACCAGTGTCCTCCAATCATTCAGGTTCAGCTGGTAGGGGGCTATCCTCATATGGGTCAGGAGCCGACAAAAATACGGTTGCAGGGGCAACCTACCCCCCAGGTAGAACAACTCCTCGTTGAAGGCTACTTTACCTTCGGGGGGATTGCTAGGAATTTCCTCTACCTCGGGGATGCAAAGGTACACCTCTTCAGGCATTCCAAAAAGGCTCGTGTAGGCCTCTAAATCGGTCTCCAGGACCGTGGAGGGGAACCAGTCCTACTCGTATGGGGATCGGACCTTAGAAATGGGTTCGGGGCTGGCAACTAATTTCAAACCCCCTTCTACACGGTCTCCCCCAACAATAGCCTCGGTCCGAGACAAAGAACTAGAGATAGAAGCCATTTCTGCTCAGGAAAACAATCGGCAAAACAGTCAGAGGGCTGTGTAGAGATCATTGACAACTCAAAAGCAGTCTCTATGGGTTCCCTATCAGGCCTCCTATTCTAATGGTCTTCTACTCTACCTGACCATGCATCTACGACATTTTATTCGTAATACAGAAATACATTGCCATAAAAACGTAAACGGGGGAGAGGAGGCTTACCAGATGAAATATGTCAAAGTTTGTCCGGAGAAATGAGAGTACTGAAAGCTTGAATACCGAGAGCTTCTAGGAACAATCAAGAATTTGAGTGCTCGGAGTGCCTTTGTTTGCAAGTGTGGATGAAGGAGGAAAAAGATTTCCCAGCGGAATGAGGTGAATTTATAGGCGAGCCAGACAAATCCCGATTGTTGGTTCAAATCTAACGGACAGGGAGGTGGCACATCGCCCTAATATGGAACGTCAAAGGTCGGGACCTTTCAAAATTTAAATAAATATGGGACCTGTTTTGACGACGATATTATTGCGGCCTGAATATCATAGACTTTCTAACCGATCTGTCAATGGGGTAGTAACACATGGACTGACAATTACATTCCCCAGGAAGTTCATTGAAGAGTCATGACATTCGGTACCGTGTGAAGTGATAACCGAGCTGAATCTGATCAGTTTTCAATTAAAGAACTCTTTAATTAAAAACTGGGGGGCGGGGCTTAGTGTTTGGGTATTTTAGTGTAGCCCAATCCCATCTCCAAGTCCTTGTCCAAGCCCATCATACAGAAATGTTGCTCCCTGAATAGGCCTTTCAACATGACGTCGTCCCGAGAGCTATCAGTATTACACGAAAAATGATAAGATTATCTCGAATAATGTTATCTTGGATAGTGTGCCCAAGGCCATTAATCAGGAGGATTCCTTCGAGTCATTCATGGTTAGTCTACATATGGGCAGCAGTTATTCAATGGCAGGTCTTCTAGACTCCGTCTCGGGGAGTCAGATTGACAGGATCCATGGAAAACGACAAGGGGTTACGGGCATTTGAAGTATCCGGGCTTTCACGATAATGTTGCCCGGTGTCATCAAGGTCATCACCTGCTGTTCAAGAACCTCCTGAGAACAAGGAGACTTCATTCTCGAGGGACAGGAGGCTCTGCTCAGAAGAGCGTACTCTCGGGGCCTCGGTATCTCAGGGGTGACCTGACAGGAGCATCATCACGGTGGGGCCCTACGCATTTAATGCGGCCACCCTATACCTCCTTAGGGCTACTGTCTTGCCACCATAGCCTACAATTATCATCATCACCTTATACAATTAACATTTTTTCCTGTCAAAAAAGAACTACATGTGACTTGATCTTCTAGAATCGAAAAAAGAAGAAGAAGGGGGAACAACAAGAAGAGGAAAAAAGAAAGAAAAGAACTAGAATGGAGTACGTAGGCAGCTTGGGGGAGACCCAAGTCCAGTTACAAACACACAAAAAATCGATCAACCATCACATCATCACCGTGAGTCACTCGATGCTTGGTGTCAAAAAATCGTCAGACATTTTCTTGCATCAACAAATAATATTTTAAAAATAAATATAATTATAAGGAATTATTTAATTGATTAAAATTAAATTTAATTTAAAATATTTAAAAATATATAAATAAATATAACTTTAAGGACTTTATTATAGTTTGACTTAATTTTGTCTTTTACCCTGAATCCCCGAACATAGACCCAGCCTGAGAGACAAAGATCACTGATTTTTGAATTTTGAAAGATATTCGACATTTTGTGAGGGAGAGAAGAGAACAGAAAAACGAATTGAACTGAACTGATTGAACTAAAACCGAGTTTAATTCTTGTGACAAGAAATGGAAACGACGTCGTATCCTTCAACACCTCATTGGAACGTCGAACGACCCTTGCTCACCGATCGCTTCCACCAGGTCTCTCTCTATTTGAAATTGACTTCATTGAAATAATTGTTACAATACGTCGTTGCATGCTGATTGGTTGCTTCCGTTTCTTCTTCATTCGCTTATGCAGGAAACAAAAACCACTTCTCGCTTTGCTCATTCCTTTACGTACGATTTTTTCTCCTAATAACTGAAAGTTGCTCTGATACCATTTAAATACAATGCATATGCAATCATTAGTGATCCTAGGATGCTAGAATCGTTCTTAGCAACTTTCAAATGGTATCAAAGCCTAGGTTTTTGGTTATCATGCATGTATTGATGTTGGTAGTTGCTGCCATGTTCATTTGGTAATGTTTTGTGGCT
>JAVXUL010156910.1:0-13659 GCA_035590515.1 Trichilia minutiflora | reverse complement strand
TGATTTTAAATTATTGTGGTTGATTTTAGGGACGGAGTCCCATAGACTTATTTGTGATGATGAATGGTTTTAAATTTGTATGTGCGCACAGACTTTATTTGATTGTTCTATTAGAAGTTTGGGTGTGAGGATGGAATTTTGAAGTGCCTAGATTATGTTTTGTGTGAAATAGGATTTTATGTTAGCCTTACAGGCCTACAGGTGGTATCCTGTGTTATTGGGTACACCCTGGAGGTCTGTGGCATTGTCACAGGTGGAACCCACGGGTCGGGTCGTGACAGTTACAGTCTCTAATTGATAATGAAATAATTCTTTATCGAACCTTACTTTAATTGCACGTATTGTGTGAGTTATAACCTTTTGTTGTATAATCTTAATCAAATTAAAGCTTATAGGATGTCAAAACCCTAAATTTGATATTTTACGAATCGTTGATCAATATGTCTTGAACTAGCCCCTATAAACTCTTCATGTGGTATTTATTTAGTTCTAGACAAAAACTTGATTTAAGACATCTATCAACATTTGTTCAGAAACTTGAACTTAGGTAGAATTAGCAAAAACTTTCAATCCTATCGTACAAGCCAACAAATTCCATCTTAACTATCATCCGAATTCTTATACGAATACTGCATAAGAAAATCGGCTTTATCATATAAAGCGTGATTAGTCTTATACTTATACACTATATAAACTATGCGTCTATACAGGATTCGATTCTGATGTATTGGTCAAAGGATCATTTCGCATATTAGTATAATCTTCCGATAAATCATTGACTACATGCATTTCATATGATTTATCGTTCTTTGTTCATATGTCATAAATAGTTCTTTAACTATAAAATCATATTAATATCCTTATAATATAACTCCCATTGCCACCCTTGCTAATAATATCTTGTGCTATTCATAGGCAGCATTCAGTATGCCTACTATGTAATATTGATTTTCAGTCAATACTACCTTTGTAGGGAATAGTTTGGATAATTTTATTTAACTATTAAATAAATTATCTGAATAATTCATATACATACTTTATTATATAGCATGAGTTAATAAAGGAAGCATTATATATATATGTGTGTGTGTAATAAAGAACTTTTTTTTGCATTAATAAGATAAATAGTACAAATACATAAACCCCAGAATCGACAACATGAATATTTTTTAGGATATACACTTAAACTAAAAATTCACAAAAAAGACATAAAACAAGACCAAAATTGCATCAATAGACTCGGGCTAGCACTACAATGCCAAAGGCTATGTTTTTAGGCTGGTTGAATCATGTTCTCTATCCCAGCTCACTATCTTAACTTTATGCTATGTTTTGGTACTGTAAATTACTTCAAATGCCTTTGGCCTCTTCATTAAAGATTTTGCCTCAAAGTTCACTTTCCAATACAACTTGAATTATTGAAATCCATTAACTACAAGTCATGTTATCATTATTTTTCTTAATAATGCTCACTTTTAAAGTACGGTTGAATTTTAGATTTTTAGGTTTAAATGTGGAGGCTCAAATGATCTCATAATCAAGCTTATTAGTACTTTATAGAAATCTTGATCATTTATTATAAAAGTCTAGAATACCACTTCTTCATTCTAGATTTATAAAGATGCTAAAAATACTTCTGAATCTCTAATGGGTTAATTTCACCTCTGTACTGTATTAACGCTCATTGAAAAGTTTTTTTTTTCATTTGGCACTCCTTTAATTAGCCTTCAAAAGATTATTAAAACTTTGACATTTCATCATATTCCTCGAAAAATTTATTAAATTTATTACCTACACATAAACAAACAATAAAAATATAAAAATACCGACGAAAATGTTAGAAACTAAACAAAATCTTAATCAAAGAATGAGTGATAAAATCATTCATTAACAAATGATAGAGATCTAAGCTTTGAAGAATGATCTTTGTTAAATAAAAGAATTTTAGAGTAAGCAGGTAGAGGAGTGGTCTTATTTAATGGCTGAAGCTCGAGAGTTAATGCACTCACTTGCCTATGCAAATGATAAGGCTATATCTAGTAATGACTATTATACGATAGAGAATGTAAAGGTGTATACCTTACTTAACAATTATTTTATTATTATATACTATAAATTAAATATTTTATTGAAAGAGATTGTTAAATTTTACAGATTATTAATAGTTGTTAGTCTGATATATGGCTCATGTTAGGGATATGCAAGTAGTTATATTTGACCATTGAGACAATTTAGGAGACCATTAAAGAGACTTTGATATCTTTTAACCCTATTTAGAGACCCCTTTACTAAATGCGCTTTTAATACTGTGCTAGAAACAGTGATTACTAGGCTAAATATGAGAACTTCTATCCCACGTAAGGTGGATGACTAGTTTCGTAGGTGGTTGGTATCTCTAGATGCATCTATTGAATGATAGAGCATTATAGTTACACCTCTATGGATTCAGATAGTGTCGTCTCAAAAGGGGATGGTTAAAGGACAATATAAGTAATATTATATTTATGATGTTCAAATTAAGCTATATATTGTATATACGTATTTATGTGTATGTTTTTATTTATGAGAATACATTGATGAGTAACTCAACATGTCTGCATGTCACCAGCAGGCATTACCAGTGGCAATCTCTCAAGTTTAGAACATCGTATCCATACTTTTATGTGTAAGTATTTTGATCCTCAAAACATATATACTCTAATCTGTCTAAGATGTTTTACAATGAATGCACTCATCGAGGGTTGCTTTTACTCAAACACAAACATTGAGAATTTTATAATCGATATAAAAAACGGGTTGTATCAACTTTGGATTGTTAGTGTTATATATCCCAAAAATCAGTCGTGTTATTAGTTTTATGATATTTTGTATTATATCAATATATATAATAAAAATTTTGTTTCTTATTCATATGTGTAAGCTGCTTTCTTTTTCTAATCATACTAATAAATGTAATATGTATATGAATTGCCTAAATAATTTGATTATCTAAACTATTCTCTATACTTGCAATATTGACTAGGTATCGATATCATATAGTAAGCACATTGAATATCTCTGATGAATATCATAAGATGATATTAGTACGAGTAATCACGAAAGTCATGTTACTAAAATATTAGTGTGGATTAACAATTAGAGAATTGTTTTTTGAATGTGATCAAAAATAATAATAATTCATACAAATTGTCTATAGTCAATGATTTATCGTTTTTTGTATTAGTATACGAAGTACTCCTTTGATTTAAAAAGTCATAGTCATTATCTAATATAGATGTACATAGTTCATAAAGTGTATAAATCAAAACTAATCATGTCTTGTATAAGAAACTAGTTTGATCATGTGTTATTTATATTAAGATACAAATGATTGTTAAGATGAGATTTGTCAAATCGATATATAAGATCTTGAGTTTTCGTTAACTTAAACCAAATTCGAGTTTTCAATCAAACATAAGTAAATAATTAAAACCTAAATCTCCGTTCAGAGTTCAAAACAAGTCATACGAAAGAGTTTCATGGTAACAAGTTTAACGTGTAATGACCAATAATCCAAAAAGATGTTAAGTTTAGTCAAGATTAAATGATAGAGAGACATAACCGATATGGTATATATAATTGAGATTAAAATTATTCGATGAAGATTTTCTTTATTATGACTTAGGGACTATGACATATTGCTAGATATTAACTATAATTATTGAGCATTCAAAGAGTTTGGAACAAAGTTGATGAGATTGATTTCGACTCACAGTTAACACCATAGTGAATTCGAGATATCATAACTAATAACCATATGCTTGACTTTGCTAAAAAAGAGAGAGAATTAATTAATTATTATTTAGTAAGAGAACTAACACTCTTAGTGATGACAATTGATTGAAAAGTGTAAACAGTTTACACGTTAAATTATTTATGGATACGATAACTTATCGAATTAATCTGAATATAACTTAATGTAAGTTATAATATTTTATTAATATTAAAAAATATAAACAAAATTAATTAAAGGTGGTTAAAGGTGATTTCACTAGCTTTAGGACAAGTTTGGCATTAAAGTGTTTAATGTGGGTAAACTTGTAAATTTACATCTAACTATTACAATACTTGTTGGATAAGCTTTAGGACTCATTTTTCATTAACTTTATTGATGTGGGAATTTGAGTAATTGATGTAATAAAATATATATGTCATTTTTCAATATTTTTATGATGTTTTTAAGAAAATTAAAAAGAAAATATCAAGTTGTCTTTCATCCTCTCATTTAGCCAAACAAAAAAGCATTATAAGGGTTTGTAATGTTGAAGGATTCATAGTTTTGAATCTTTAATTATCTTCATCAACACCAAAGGTTAGTGTTTTATATGTTAATTAGATTAATTTTATGATTTAGAGCCTTAAATGTATATTTTATATGATACACACTAATTAAATTGTTAAGCATAATTAATATAGCCTTCATAGACTACAGTGGATATAGTGTACATCTATTTTTTTTATTAAGAGTGAACATTAGGTCATATGCAAGATTCAACTTCAATGTAGATAGATCACTGTGTACAACTCTAAGATCCTTGGACCTCTTGTGCTAGTTTCCTCCACATTTACTTAGGATTGTCAGATATTACACTACTAAGAAGAATGTATCAACTAGTTCTGAGCCATTTTACCTATAGATGTCTAACTATCTCTGTTCTATATCAATAGCAAGAGTCTAGGGATTGTGGAGTGTTCACTTGCATGTATATATTATACTTAGGTTATGGGTTACAATTTGATTTTGGTTCATTAGATGGATCACATCTTCAACATAAGATGGTGATTTTTTAATGGGCCGGCCAATTACTGTAGACATTTATACTATTCTTATCATTGTTATTGTTTTTGGCATTCTTCTTCTTCTTCTTCTTCTTCTATATTATACTTAGGTATTAGTAGTTGTTGTTGTTGTTGTTGTTGTTCTTCTTCTTCTTCTTCTTCTTCTTCTTCTTCTTCTTCTTCTTCTTCTATATTATACTTAGGTAGTAGTTGTTGTTGTTGTTATTATTATTATTATTATTGTTCTTCTTCTTCTTCTTCTTGAAATTATTATTGTTGTTCTTTTTGTCTATATTATTATTATTATTAAAACTCAAAATCAACACAAAAAATACATCACTTTGTCAAAAATGGTGATTTAAACTCAAATCCTTTGTTATAATATACAAATTCATATCAAAATGTTAAAATATTTTATTAAAAATAAATACCAAACAAAAAGAAACTATAGATTCATAAAGTTCAAATTCAAAATACCAAATCAAAACAAACAATATATCATATTGTCTCAAATTTTCATTCTACAGAAGAGAGAAAATTAAACTAATGATAAGTAGTAAAGACCAACTTATTCAAAGCCTTCCATTCAAACTTAAAACATTAAATGTTTTCTTATGATTACTGATAATACGTTCAAAAACACAATTAAATAAATCGCAAGCGCATGATATCGAGTTTTGTAATATATGAGAAGTAAGATGTTGCTTCCACGAGGATTGTAAAATGTTCTCAAGTTGAATACTACAATTAAAATGGTTAAACTCTATTTAGGTAAATTTAAACTAACCAATTATAATCAATTAAAATTAAGGCAATAAAACTATTTGTTAGTGTATGCCTTAGAAACCATTCGTATTGTCGGTTTCAGAGCTAATGATCTTGTATTAACTTTTATTTATAAATGAAAGAATGAGTTCTTTATTTACATATATTTGCTGCTTCCGTTATTTTTCATGCAAATGAATAATGAATGCATGTAAATGATCCGAATAAATTTATTTAAATATTGAATAAAATTATCAAAGTCATTCCCTACGTACGTGATGTTCTTTAGGCAACTATATCACATAGTAGACATACTAGTTACCACCTAATGATATCATATGATGATATATATAGGCTAATAATATGAGTATTGTCATAAGAGTATTAGTGTGAATTTATAGTTTGTAAACTATTTATCGAACGTGACTAAATATCGACGAACCATATGGTATGTATGTAGTCAATAGTTTGTCGATAAATTATAATAGTGTGCGATATAATCCTTTGACCTGAGACGTCTGAAATCGGACTATGTGTGGATGAGTATATTTCATATGATGTATAAGTCTAAGGCTAATCACGCCTTGTACAAGAAACTGGTTTGGGTATACTTTGTTCATATAAGTGTTCGATTGACAGTCAAAATGGGATCCGTTGGCTTGATATATAGGATTAAGAGTTTTCGTTGACTCTATCCAAGTCGAGTTTCTAATTGAATGTGGATAAGATGTCTTGATTATAAGTCTATGGCCATAGCATAATATTAACATACGATCGATTATTCAAAGATATATTAAGGTCAGGGTTTTGAAATTCCATGAACCCTTTCTTGATCAGGATACGACAACGGAAGGATATTACCTATACGTTACGTACAATCAATGAAAAGTTTCATGAAGATATTTCTTCATTGTGATATAGGGACTATAGCGCATTGCTATATGCTACCCATAGTCGTTGAGCAATGGAATTGTTCAGAACCAAAACATTCAGCATATGTTCATAACTATGTCATGGTGAACCTTCATAGTCACACCAAAAATCCTTGTGTATTTTTTCATATGAGAAAGAGATAAAATATTATCGGGAGAGGTATAGCACCCTCATGATAATATAGAAGAGGCCAAAATAAATACGTATAAGTGTTATATGTATTTAATATTTTATAATGTGTTAAAGATATAATTTAATATAAATTACTTTTCAAATTTGATAATAATGATTATCAAATATGTTAAAATATGATTTTAAGGTAAAATAATGAATACTAAACTAAATTGTTTAATTTAGTGTGAAGTGATCATTTTATCCTTATGTGATATATATATGTAATTTATTATAAATTATATATTTAAATTTGATAATTGTGATTATCAAACATACTAAAATATAATTTTAATATAAAATGATAAACTCTAAATTAAAATATTTAATTTGGATGGTAATTACCATTTTACCCCATCTTTAAATTTCACCAAGGACATTATGATAATTATACCATATTTATGGGTTTTGTTTAAATTCATTATATTAATTAATTTGTTAATTAATATAGCCACTATCTAATTAATTTAATTGTTAAATTATTAGATAAATATGGTTTTATATTAAAGGTTTATATTAAAACAAATGTCATTTTATTATTGGTTAATATTTTGATTTTTTGTTAAATGCTCATTGATCAACCTTTACATAGTTTCACACATCTAATGTAGGTGTGTTTGTGTCACATAATATCCATTTAATTTAATATATTTATAAGATAAATATGGATTTAATTAATTGAAAAAGAAAAAGAAAATATATAAATGGCTATTATTTTCATTTTTAATTAAGAAAATGAATAAAAAAATTGTCTCTCTCTTTCATGTAGTTCGGCCACCATTGAAGAAAGCTTAGGATGGTGCTAAGTGAAGAAAGTTCATGGTTTTGAGCTTGGTCTTCGTCAAATCTTCAAGATAGCAACAAGTCTTCCAAAAGCCCTAAGATAATTTTCATAAAAAACTTTTGTGTACTTTGATTTTAACCTAGGGTTTCCATGTGAAAAACTTACATTTATGCATGATCTAAACCATAGAAACCTTCACTATTAACTAAAGTAATGAGAGAATTATATTATAAGCAAGCTTAAGGCATAAAACTACACTAAAGTTTCTTGTGTTCAATGTAAAGTTACTATCATTTCCATTCATTAACCTATTAACTAGGGTTAACGTTGATTTTATTTAATCTTTCAAATCTCAATAAAATCATATACACAATCACCCAAGATAATATTGTTATTCAACTTGAATTAATCATTATTCATAAAGTTCAAACCCTAAAAGTTGTTACCTAGTGAATAACTGTTTTCCAACAAATTATAATTTAGTTTATGCTTCCTTAATCTTAAACATAAATCTAACTTTTCTAAGCCTAGTTCTATGCAATATTATAACTAGTTTAATGGCTAGTTAAACTAAACATTAAGTACAATGAACACAAATATGTAAACACATTTTCACAATAGTAAATAAGCACAAAACAAGAATACTAAGGTTTTATTAAACCCTTAAGCACAAAGAAGTTTAGCCAACCATGGTAAATGGTTCAATAACAATTAATATCCAGAATATGTTCAATGTGTAACAACATGATCAAACACTCAAGAACAAGGAAACGAAAAACTCTATGAAGTTGATGAAATGATTATCTTGTGATCTTCTTCTTCCTTAATATCCTAAGGTTTGAGCTTCTAAAAAATGATTTGGAATCTTCTGGTGGTTGCTAGGTTCTCCCCTCTCCACAAACCCCAAGAAAAGTTTCTTAAATAGTAGGCAATTTAGGATACCAAAGATGACACTTCCACTAATTGGGGCTGCAGTGGGAGAAAATATTTCTCGTTGTAGCGAGAGCCTCTAGAAAACTCACTGCAACAACAACAATTAATCTCACTATAGAAAAAGTCATTTCTTAGAACCTTGATGAGAATTGAAGCCTTAGAAGTAAAATACTAGCAAGACGATCCATTTATTTGACTTGATAATATCTAAAACCTGCACACAAACAACAACAAATACATAAAAAATACCATAAAAGTGCTCGAAACTAAAAGAATCTTAACCAAAGATGAGTGATGAAATCACTCATCAATTACTTCATAAACCTAAAAAAAGAAAAAGAAAAGGCTTTAATAAAGACATGAATAATATATATTAGTCTAATAATAATAATAATAATAATAAACAAATCTATCTCATTATTAATAGGAAGAATAAATTTTGAATATGTCAATAATAGGGCATCAGATGCATAATACATAGAGCATAAATTGTCGTGTGCAACTCTGATATATTAACACACTATAAGAGCATATGTACATAATAGTTACTATAAATTAAATAGGTTATAATTGCATGTCATTGCATATAAATCTACATATTCTTTCTACCTTTATGAAACTTAAATTGTGACACTTGAAACACATTACATGACTGGACAATTCAATTTACTCATCCATTACAAATTGTACTGCATTAGTTAAGTAAGTCTCTCTTGCATTTGCTAACTCTTGTCATTTATAAAACTACCCATGTAATACAGATTTCATATATTCAACAAACCTTATTACATATATGTCTTAGCCCATCTATTAAATCTTGATGGCAATCATGTCGTATCTT
Organism: Trichilia minutiflora; assembly: GCA_035590515.1. Taxonomy (NCBI): domain Eukaryota; kingdom Viridiplantae; phylum Streptophyta; class Magnoliopsida; order Sapindales; family Meliaceae; genus Trichilia; species Trichilia minutiflora. The sequence goes on along the minus strand of JAVXUL010156910.1, from coordinate 4,414 downwards.
TAGGAGAGAAAATATAATCTAGCCCATCTATTAAATCCTACTTCACGTTCTAATTAGTTTCCAGCTTCTAGATTTATTATCCTCAATTTACCCATGTATTAATTAAAATCAATGAGATAATACACTTTAGTTACAAGGAAATAACCTAACTTGAAGAAATCTATTACTTGTGTCCGTATATTGAATTTTGCCTTAACATTCCTAGATACATAATAAGCACAAGATCCATGAGTGGCCTCTAAAAAAATTGTACTGATCTTCTTTTCAATACTATTATGTTAATATGAAATAAACACCAAATTCAACATCTAATTAGTGGTTTTTTGTAACTTCAACAAAAACCACTCTCATGATGTATCATTTTCTAAATCCACAACTTCAAATGCCAATGGATATATTTGATCATTACCATCAATTGCTGTTATCACCAACAAAGTGCATCAAAATATTTTCTTAAAGAAAGTATAGTTAATAGTGACATGAATAACTTGTTGAAATCTTTGAATACATTCATCAATGGACATAAAAAATTATAAGAAATCATCATCATCTTCTCTTTCTAAAACCTATATTATGCTCAAATATTTTTCTTTTAACATATGATAATATAATGCAAGTTTACTAAAAGACTTAGTTAGACCAGCACAAGCCATACTAAGAGCTTCTTTCTTGCTACGCCATGCTGTTTTATATGATATTCGAATATTGTATTCTTTATAGATATCGTTTTGAACATTTATAGGAGTGTAAACCCTACAAGTATCTACAAATTTCTCCATTTTTATTTCAACAATCATCTAAGTAGTTGCTTACAGATACCTATCATATATTAATGTCTTTGCAAGTAATACAAAAACATGGGTTACCCCTAATTTTAATAGCTTGAGTGCACCATTTACAAAAATCAATTATACATCTTAACTCATATCAATATGCTATAAACTTATAAATTCTAAATTGATAATGACCTTTCATTGACATTAAACTCAACTTGCATTTTAATTCTAGCTTTGAAACAAATATTTGGCCAATATAAATATAACCATCATCAAAGGTTGATAATGCATTTGTCACAACCATGATTATCATCTATGGAATAAACGACAAGCACTAGATGAATCGATCTAACATAGAAGGGCTTGCTATTGAGCTACTTCAATTACATGGCCTATTGTAAACAGCACCAATTAAATTGGTTTTTTCTTCATCACAGTAATTTATTTCACTTATATAACCTATTAGAATATTAGAGGCATCAAATTATGGCTGGGTTTTATCTTAAAGTTAAGAAAATAATGTGCAGGATCCTTATTATATTGTTTAGGACAATAACCCTCGTCACTAATGGGTTCATCGTCCATGTTCAATGTAGACAATATTAAGGATTAATTAGAGTTGTACAGTGATGATTTGGTGGCACAGTAAAAAATATATAGTTTACTTAATTATTACTATTCAAAAAATGAAAAGGATGCGTAGAAGGTCCTTCCATTGTCCTGTGCATGAAACCATGATTCATGGTTATAAAACATTCAAAGTTTGATTTATTCATAATGTTAATTGGTAAAACTGGTGCAACTCTGATTTGTGAACACTCTTTATATGACATCTTTGTTTTAATAAATTGTATAATGTTTGGGGGAAAATGCGGATCGACAGGTAGCAGTCCTATCAGCTTGTTATATGGACAGGGACCATCCTACGAAGGCCATGTCATAGAGGCCTTATTGCCTCAGGTATTCCTAACCCCAGTCATCAAGTGACATGTCCCCACCTAGGTGTTCAAAGGATGGAGACTCAAGGTATCCTCGCCTCAAATGTCAGGGATCATCTTAGGAATCTCAAGGCTCAGGGGTCACCGTCTCAGAAATCTTACAGCCCAAGAATCTCAAGGCTTAAGAAATTTACCGTCTCAAGAATCTTACACCTCAGGAAACTATTAGACACATGCCCCTTATGCCTAAAAATTGGAATGAATGCTGGCAGGGAACCTGCTCCCAAGGTAGTCGCCCATTATAAATGCACCTGTCCCATCCTCTGACTTTCTTCAGATGATGTGATGGTGTCAGGTCTTTCATATTCAGAACTGTCAGCAAATGTTTAAGAATTACGGCTACACACTACCCCATGATAAAAATCACGTCATTCCCATTCTTCGATGCCTAGTCACTATTCACAGGGACACTATATATACAACACTTTTTCCTAATAGGGGGATTTTGGACAATTTGAGATTTCTAAGTATTCTTTTTGGACGTGAGAAAAAGAGAAAAGAGAGAGCTCAAAGAGCATCACCTTTGGGCATTCTTCACTTTGAGTTTGAAACACTTGGTTTCCTTTTCTCCGATTTCTTTCTTCTTTGTTTGATGGAAACACATTTCCTCCTTCACTTTTTTCTGACTTAGGCATCGAAGGTTCCCCTCCGAGAACCCCTTCCGGTGTCACTTCAAAGGTGTTATCTTTTTGTAGGTTTAGGAGGTGAGAAATAGCCGTACTTTTAGCATCCTCCAGTGGAAAAGCACCATGTCATGGTAGCCACATCACCCTCACACCTCACTAACTGAGTCATATTCCACGTTGGCTGTGAGGAGGGTTCACAGACAATTCTCGCACCAACAGTTGGCGCCGTCTATGGGAAACAAACAAAAAGCCATTGAAGCACCATTTTTGTGAAGGAAGGAAGAAGAACAGTGTTTCCTGAAAAAAAATTTTAACTTAGAAAATTTTGAGATGGCAGAAAGAAGGCAAGGAGATGAGGTATCCAATTCCAGTAAAAGTACTCTCGTGGAGGGGGGAACGTCCTCCTGATGTGAGAGACACCTCAGTCAGGGAGCAAGCGCACGGATAGATTCCTGACCTGTAGGGCAGAGGCATTAGAGAGGGAACTGATGGAAATCAAAAGACAGATGGCCAAGCAACCTGTCTCCCTGGGGGAAGGGAGAATACTATTTACCTTTGGAGAGCAGGAAAGTCAGACTCCCCAGAATGACCATGTAGAAGAACTTTGGCAGTCCAGGGAAGTGTGTGGTCAGGTTCCTGAGCAAAGGTTGACAGCTAGGCAGAAAGGAAAGGCCAAAGCAACTGAAGAGTTGGAGGAACCTCACGCACTTCAGGAGATTAACACCCTCTTTAAAATTTATGAAGGGCATGGTCATCAAAAAAATAGGGTAGGTGAAGATTGTGGAAGGGTGAATCATTCAGGAATGGAACAAAAACCTGGCCTCCACAGGCATGAGAGTCTTCCTCAATGATAGATACACCCAAGAAAGAGAGGCAGCTAATGTTGTCAGTAGAAAGGAGATGGAGGATTGTATAAGGAAAATGTTGTATGAGATTGGGGGATACAATGTCCTTGCTCAGGGGAGGGACCCAAGAACAAAAGGGTCCTATTTCTGGGATCAAGTCCCCTCTCTTAGAGGAAATTCTATCCTTACTCCTCCCCAAGAAGTTCAAAATGCCTCCGTTACCTCCCTATTCATGAAAAATCGACCCCTTCCAGCACGTTAACACATTCAGGGAAATGATGCTAATTCAAGGCCTGACTGAGCTGCAAATGTGCTGACCCTTCCCTCTGACTTTGGAAGGATCGGCTAGGCGCTGGTACAAGAATTTGCCACCAGGCAGTATCAATAGCATCAACCAACTATGACCTTCTTTAAAAATGAATTTAAAGGAGCAGTGGCTACCAATCAAAATCTAAGCTCATTATTGTCGATACGCCAAGGGACTGGGGAGACTTCGAAAATCTTTGTGCAGAGGTATCATCAGAAATTAATGGAGCTAGGAGCGTACCATCACCCTTTGGCTCTAGAAGGGTTGAAAAAAGGCCTGCGATTGGAGAGGGCTTGGTATGATGTGCATCGGTGTATAATAGATACTTATGAAGAAGTCCGAAAGGAACTATTGGATGAAATTAAGATTGAACGAGAGATGCTTCTGAGGATGAAATAAGAATCCCGAGCGGCCTTAGCCAGGAGGGAACAACCTCAGGAAAGATGGCAGAAGGGAAAGGAAGCCCAGTATAGAAATCTTAGATATGATAAAGAGGATCAGGGTTAGGAAAGGTTTCCACCACGATGACCCCGGGATGACAATCCACCAAAATGATCTTCGGGCAGAAACTCCCCTAGGAGAGTGGAGCAGGTGGTTGCCCAGAGATTCACCCCTTTGAAGGCCTCTTTGTCAGAAATTTATGAGTATGCAAAGAGCAGAGGGCTCCTGACGTCACATCCCCAGACCATAAAACGAAGGTACCCAAAAAGAACTAGGGTCGATTCTGTGAGTTTTATAGGGAAGGTGGTCACGCTACTGACCAATGTGAGGATCTACGGAATCAGATTGTGGTGCTAGTCAAAAATAGTTATCTCATAAATTTCATCGATTCGCAGCACATCCTCCTAGGATCCGGATCGCA
>JAVXUL010156889.1:0-13662 GCA_035590515.1 Trichilia minutiflora | reverse complement strand
GAGAGTTAATCATACTTTAAGTGTAAAATGATAAATTTAACCCTTAATACACATACACTTTTATGTACTCATCACATGGCTAATAAAAAAAGAAGTCAAGTTTGAATGGGATGATTAGTGTGAATAGAGTTTTCAAGACTTGATGGATCTTCTTACTTCTATTCTAGTTATAACACTTTTAACACCAAGAGACGAATACGTGATTTATAGTGACATCTTAAGGTAAGGCCTTGGTTGTGTGTTGATGTAGAATGGGATAGTAATAGCTTATATTTCTCGATAATTAAAGAAGTATGAAGAAAATTATCCTACCCATAATTTAGAATTAGCAGCTATGATATTTGCGTTGAAGCTCTAGAATTATTATTTGTATAAAGACTAATGTCAGATCTTTACCAACTATAAGAGTCTAAAATATTTGCTCATACAGCGAAAGTTGAATTTGAGACAATGATGATCGTTAGAATTGATCAAAAACTATGATCTAATCATTGAATACTATATTAAAAAGGTTAATATAGTAACAGATGTTTCTGAGAATAATAGGGATAGGAATAACATTAGGGTGTGATGATTTTTGAGCTTATTATTCTCATGTTCGTGCTATTTTCATGCCTTTATTAGTGGATTTGAGAATAATAGGGATAGGGATAGCATTAGACAATGATGATCCCTATTATTCTCACGTTCGTGCTGTTTTCATGCCTTTATTAATGGATTTAAGAATAATAGGGATAGCATTAAGGTGTGATGATTTTTGAGCCTTGGTGGACAACTTTGTGTTGATCTACCCTAATAGATCAAATTTAATAGGGATAGATGCAAAACAGTGAACTGGTCAAGGCTTACCAAGAAATTTTATAAAGTAATGAAAGCAATTTCTACTTTACTCAGGATGAAACTCTTACCTTAAAAGGAAGGATATGTATACCCAATAATAAAAACTTAAGAGAGGCTATGTTAGACGAAGTTTACAGTTCATCATTTGCTATACATTCAAATAGCACAAAAATATAGCAAACCATTAAAGAAAGTTATTGGTGGTTGAGGTTAAAAAGAGATACAGTCGAGTTTATGGCTAGGTACCTAATATGTGAGTAAGTAAAAGCAAAGCATCAGAAACCTGTAAGAACTCTACAGCCTTTACCCATTTTGGAGTGGAAGTAGAACTATATGACAATAAACTTCATAACTAGCTTACCTCGAACACAAGCTAGCCATGATGTAATTTAGGTGATAATTGATAGACTCATGAAATTTACCTATTTCTTGTTTATTCAAATCAATTTTTCTTTAGATAAATTGGCAAGATTATACATAACAGAAATAATTAGACTATATAGTGTGATAATCACTAATATGTAAAATCAGGATTCTCGTTTTATATCTTAATTCTAACCAAGACTTCAAAAGACTATAAGTACTAATTTGAATTTGAATTTTGCATTTCATCTTTAGACTGATGGCTAATCAGAGAGAACCATCTAAATATTAGAGGATATACTTCGAGTCTATGTCATGCAAGTCCAAAGTAGTTAGGATACACACTTAGATTAAGTTTGCATATAATAATAAATACCAAGCTAATATTAGAATGGAGTATTACAAAGTTTTATATGACAAAAAATATAGAACTTCATTATGTTAAAATGAATTTGGTAAAAGAAAAATTGACAATATCAAATTGATCGAGACCACTAATAAGAATATTAAGATTATTCAAGAGAAATTAAAAGTAACTCAAGGTAGACAGAAGTCTTATGCGAATAATTAGAGAAGAGATTTAGAGTTTGAAGTAAGCAATCAAATTTTCTTAAAAATATCACTGTAGAAGGGTATAATCAAATTCAAAAATCGAATAAAATTGTATAAATAATAATTGGATTAATGAACATTCAAAAGTATAGCCATTCATAAATTCATATTGATAGTCTTTAACTAATAAACCATAAAACCCTAGCATCCGCATTTATTATTTATGCATCAAAGTAGTTATCATAGTTAGTTTAAATTGTAGTTTATTTGTCGTAGTTTTATTGTAATTGATTTCTTGCTTTCAACATTCCGTTACTCTCAATCATAATTAGATTGCTTATTATTGTAGGTTCGATATCTTAAAATTCTTCACAGATTTTGTTATAACGATCGACTTTATGCACTTACAAAATTTATTGATCATCCTGTATAATATACGATAATAATAAAATATTATCATGTCAGCTACTCTTCCTAAATTGTATTATATTTAACTAAATTTAACATAAGATAAAAACAAAACAACTATTAATTATTTTTTTATTTAATTAGATCTGATAAAGAAATTCAAGGAGATGATAAAGACACAATAACTATTAATTAATTTTTTTATTTAACTAGATCGACACAAGAAGATAAAGAAATTCAAGGAGATAGTCTTATTTATTTAAATTTTTATCATAAAAATAAAAGTCAAGAGATAATCTTCATCTTTTTCTATAATTCTATTTCTTAATTGGTATTCAGAGATTGAAACAGTCAACTAAGCAAAAGAAAACGGCCAATTTTTTTCATTAATTCGAAATTCTATATACACATAACATAATACTCTGATAATCAAATAAATCTTCCCATAAAGCAAACAAAACATATAACTTGAAAACATCCGTTAATTATATAAAATATATGTCGTTAGTTTGGCCTCTTTTCTGTCCGGTTTGATCAACTAATCTTCCCGAAATAGCTGCTGCAAGTGCTGCTGTAAAATTCGGATCTTTTGTCAAAGAAAAAGCCATTTGCTGAACCAAAATCTGTTGTGCTTCATGATGAGTTTCAGATTGGACTGATTTCTTGGCTGTATCGAACAATATTCCCCCAGGTTGGATCATATCAAGTGTTACTATAGGTGCCATCGTTAGCATCGACGCCGAAATGGTGGCCGGAATAGAACCAACAGCTGCACAGCTGCTCGGACTTAGTGATAGCTCAGATTTTGAAGGCTGGGAATGATTGTGTTCTCCTTCATATGTGGCCACTAAAACTGAAGGATCTTCAGCACTTCTTTGCACCTGAATAATTTTATTTGAGTATTAGCATAAAAAGAAAAACAATTACAATCTTCTATAATTTTCAGAGATGGAATTAACTAATTAATTAATTACCTTCTTCTTGACTGGGCAACTTGGAGCAAAAGAACACTTGAAGTAAGCTCTAGGAGATGGATTATCTCTGGTAACCTTTTGTCCATACTTTCTCCATTGATATCCATCCTTCACAATCTGTACACAACAAAACAACAATATATAAAAATTAATAATTGACGTTGATCTCTAATATTAAAAAAAGAGTTATACTCACTTAAAAGTTTTGCTAGTCCCAACAATTTCAAAATAAGCATAAATTGCTTGAGATTAAGAGTTGAATAACAATTTTTTTTATGGGAAATTAACTAGATATATGATTCACGTTTGAGGAACGTACTAGGGTTGAATTGGAAGCATTGGTGCGAACATAAACCCTAGAAGCTTTTGCCTTGAGATTTTCCTTTGGTCTTTTACATGATTGATCTTCATCACTGACGTTGCACTCAGTATGTCCATTAAACCCAATCATGTTGCTGTGATCTTCGCTCTCGGCCTTTCTCTTCTTCGATGTCGATGCAATTGGTAGTTCATTTTCTGTGCTTTTGCTCATCAAATCGATGTATTGTTTTAGCAGGCTGTTGTAATTCTCACATAAAACGCTCAGCATCTCAGTCAGCTTCTTGTTCTCACTGTTAATCCGATTCAATTCTTCCATCAAAACGCCAATCTGCTTACAAAAAAAATTGCAGTCTTTGTTTAATTCACAGTAAACTAAAAACAAAATAGATTGATGAAAATAGATAATTAATCAATTAATTAATTACCTCTTGTTTAACAGAAGCTTTTGCTTCCTGGCCGGCATAGTTTCTCTCAAGTATATCTCTCTTCTGAATCAAAAACGAATCCAAATATGTGCTATTAGTTTATTAATTATTAGCAATCTAGGAACAAAATATTATAATTAAGAAACTCTGAAACTTATTAATCAATCAAATCAACTCACCGGAACTTCACTTCTGTGACTGAAAGGATTGAGATCGAGATCCAGAGAAGTATCTACCCATGTGGTTGAATCCATTGAAGAAGAACTTAGACAGAGCTTTCGAAGGAAAACAAATGAATCTGAATTTGGTCAAGTGAATGAGAAAATTAAACCCACAAGGATTGAATATATAGGAAAATTTTTCCAAGGGAAAGTTGCTGGAAGCAGTCATAAACAAACCACTTGATAATGCGATTTTCTTTATAATACCATTGTGTAAGTAATTACAAAATAATCCAACAAAAATTGAAACACGGACAAATTGTGGGGTTGGGTTGGAGTGGTTGACGATTATCTTCGGAGACCCTAAAATTGACATGCATGTGTAACATCAAACTTAATTAGAACACATACAGATATTCATCTTTGTGAAACACGGCTAAATTATCTGAAAAATAAACAGAGGCAATTACACGATAAGATTAATAACAAATGACAAAATTTAACAATATTGTCAAATATTTATACAAACTCACAGTTTCTGTTCAGAAATATGTATCCATGTAATGTAAGAATCATTCATGTTCCATATGCGTAAACGTAGAATCATCACGAAAAAGAACCCGGCCCACCACATACTTCATTCGTTCTATTTTTGTTGAGATTTTTCCGTCGAATACACACTACTGGTATATTAATTTCCATTAGTCAAGTCATCCATCCACCGGCAGCTAAGTTAGGCAGGAGGCACAGGCATCCCACTACCTTTCATTTTTACAAGAAGTTTTACTTGTTGATGTAGTGAATGAGACCGTCGACATGACCAGACGTTCATGATACATGCATGCATGCTGATAAGTATTTTCTGTATGTAACATTTTGGTCCTTGAGGACGGGGAGTAGTGTCGGAGCGAGAAGACCTGAGTAAGGAACAGTTTCTGGCAAGTTTTAGGATGGTTATGGGGGTAGGAGGAGTTCTACTTCAGAATAGAAAAGGAAGTTATTGAGTTATATATGTGGAGTTAATACCAAATTATTAACGAGACCTTTTAGGATGGATTTGGGCTCATTACCAAGAACAAAACTGTGAAGCCCCAAGGTTTGGGCCAAAGCGAACAATATCGTCGACAGTCTTGAATGAAGTATTACAATATGGTATCAGAATCAACTATTCTCTAGTACGATTGTGGGTTCGAAGACGAGCCCACGGAAGTTAGTGGGCCTGTAACATCTCGGTCCTTGAGGGTAAGGAGTGACGTCAGGACGAGAAGGTCTGTGCAAGGAGTGGCTCTTGACAGGCTTCAGGATGACTGTGAGGGCAAGAAGAGTCCCACATCGGAGTACGAGAGGAGGTTACAGGGCTATATATGTGGAATTGGTACCAAATTATTAACGAGGTCTTTTGAGATAGATTTAGGCCCATTACGATGAACAAAACCGTGAAACCCTAAGAATTTGATCAAAACGGATAATATCGTTGATAATCCGGACAATATCGTTAACAGTCTTGAGCCTAACTAAATGTATTCTAAAAAATTGAATTAAAAAACAAAAATAATTACTAAAAAGATTACTTTAAATTATTGAAATTAAAATAAATACAACACTTAGAGCTTTAGGGATCATCTATTAAGAATTACAATTATAAAATTAAGAATAATACAGTTTTAAATATCATTAACCGATTTGTCGTATTAATTTTTGTCGAATTCGTTATATTAATTTTTTATCGAAATATTAACATAGTACTTAACCAATAATGATTATTCGTCATCTTCTCAATTATTAATTAAGTCCACTAATATCATGATTAATTTAGAAACATCACAAATAACAAATATATCTCTTTACTTAATTATTTATGTTCGTTTTTCTAATATAAAGTTTATATTTCTTCTGTCGGTATTTCATACAAACTCTAAAATTATTCTTATGGTAATCAGGTACAAGAATACTATTAATTCAAATAAAACAAATCAAAATATTAAGATAAAAAAAAAATTAAATCAATTAATTTCCCATTCAAAATAATGTAAAAAATCTTTAAATAGGTTATAACCTTAAACCTAACAAACCATTTAATTAATCCTAAACATGATAAAAATTAAATTAATAAATAAAGTTTAAATTAAAAATAATGAAAAAAAAGAAGAAAAAAACTCTGAATGCTTGATCTCCGCTGAGTTACAGTTCAGAGAGTTATAAAAAGAAATATATATTTATATAGTTTTTAAAGAACCCTAAATTAATCTTATATTGATTAGATTACAAATTTAAATCTCATTAGAAGACCCTGTTGAAGTTTTACCTAATTTTAGTTAAATCTGATGCCCTTTTTGTCTAAAACATGAAAAATATAATTAATATAGAATTAGTCCAACTAAACTCAAAGATAAGTCAAATTAATGTAAAATTCACTTATAACTCAATCAATTATATCAATAAAATTTGGTTTATTACCATGAAATTTTAATGAGGTTGATGATCAGAACTCAAACAAAGAAAAATTGCATTTAAAATTAAGAATTAAATCCACCCTTTATGTTACGACACATGACATTCAAAATTTTATAGATATAAAAATTAATTTATTCAGAACTTTCCTTATTGAACGACAAAACACATTGCTTAAAAATTAGCTTTACTCCTCTTTACCCTACACATTTTATTTTTACATATTATATATAACTTCTTCTTTTTATTTTACTTATATGAAAATTTAAAATATAAGATAAGTAAAGTAACATGTGACAATAATATAAAATTATTATATCAGTTTGTATGGATAAATTTATATAAAAGTTTGTCTACATAACAGCATTCAATGCTAGAATTAACTAACTATATATTATATAAATAGTAGTATCGATAAAATATCTTGATATAGTGAAAGTTTATTAAGGTTGACACTTCGAGTAGGGTGTTGTGTATGCTAAGTTAATGCAAATTATATTTTCAATTGATATGAATATAACTCGTTTAATAATCTTTAAAATTAAAAAATCCCAACACGCTAAATTTGGTTCTGGTTGTAAACTACCTTAAAAGAGTATAAAGTTGAAATCTCATTGGAGTTATATATATTCTATCTATGTAATTTAAATTTTATTTTTAATTTTGAATGGTGACTTCAAATTTTAACCATTAATAATTTTTTTTAACTACAGGCTTTTCTTGGCAATTGATTGTTGTTGATCTCTACCTAAAAAAATCAAATTTTAAAAAGAAAATGAACCAGTTTCTCCACTCGTGTGTGGCAGTAGGAAATCATAAGCCGAAAGAATGCTTGTGTTTCACAGCCATCTCAACAATATTGTCAAAATGCAAAAAGTTTGTCTACGTAATTTGAATGCAGGTCGACGATGCAGTGACCAAATAAAAACCACAAATCTAAAATTAACAAGGACCACTTACTTTCGTACTTTCTGGGTCATGATATTCTCCATTTCATTTCTTCTTCGTCTTTTGTTCTTCTAGTTAGTACGGTGGGTACGTAAAAAAAAAAAAGTCAAGTCGTGCATATTAAATTAATAATCCACAAGACAAGATGCATATCGCGTTGATGGAAGCCGTGAGATCATGTCTATGACGTTTCATTGATGACGAATGCATGAAAATTGGGTGTGTTTTGCAACTTCTTATTCATTTCCAACCGTTGTCATTTTGCTTTTAGCCAATTTAATAACTAAAGGTTAGGGAAATGATACCCGTTGGTTTGTTGAAGACTTAAAGGAAAGGAAGTCAAGGTCTTAATTAGAGAGTTAAGTCATTGATTAATTATTTATGATTGTGATTTCTTGTGTGGAAATCATATGAAATATACATATTATCAAGGTTGATGACGTATATAATTAAACGGGAATCCAATGTTTGTTGATCTCATTTTCAACCGTCCAGTTGCCAATTCTATATCATGTATTATTCATTAATTATATAATTTGTATATTTGAATCACCATGGAATTTTAATGGGGTTGATGTGTTGTGCATTTACTCTTGAATTTCTACATTTTTTCTTTTTGAAAGCGTTGTCATGTTGCCAAGAGTTCACCAAATACTTAAAATTAAAGAATTAGATCCTCTCTTTATCGTATGACACATGACATCCAAAATTTTCTAGATATAAAAATTAATTTATTCGTAACTTTCCTTATTGAACGACAAAACACATTGCTTAAAATTTAGCTTTACTCCTCTTTAACCTAACAGAAACAAACCCGAAAATACATTAAACCGTTTTGTTGTTTAACCTATATTTTCAATTCATAGCTATTTTTTAAAAATACTCTATTACTTCCATTCATTGACTTAGTTAATAGAAAAAGCTGCTTGATTGATTTTATTAATTAACAAAAAATCCATAAAATTATTATGAGATGGGATTGAACTCTAAGCACTCCAAGAAATAATATAATCAATTGACCACGATACCAAAATAATTGAATATTAATTTAGTTGGTAGTTTATTTTTTATATATGTAAAATTATTTTTAATGAATAATTTAAAATAATATCAAATATTAATTTATTAACTACTAATTTCATGATTATTTTAAAAAAGATATTATTATATTTAAATATTAATTATTTTATTTCTAATTTAAAATTTTAAAAAGATAATTATATAAAAGGTCTGAATTATTAATTATTTAATTTTTATGATTGTAAATTAAATATAAATGATCTAATTTTTAGATTCATAATTAGTTTTAAAATATTAAAATTAATTTTCAAAGGAATAAAAATATATTAATGATTATTGATATTAAAAGTTATTTTAAAAAATATTAATGATTACTGACATTTAGTATTAATTTATAAATGTTAATATTTTAAATTAATTATGTAGCTAAAATATTATTTGGCTGCATAATTATTTACATTTGCACATTAATACTAATTTTTAAAACTAAAAATTAATACACTTCATTATTTTGTAAACAAAGTTATATGAATTATTTAAAAATTATGAGTTATTATTATAAATTAATTTTTTATTTTATTATTTTAATTTTAAATTAGTCATTGATTACAATTCTAGATTATTAAAAAAGGTTATTAATAAAATTGTTAATTTAACATTTAATATGGTGGTCAGTTTATTGCATTTTTTTCATTTACTTTTGCATAAAAAAGGCAAAATAAGAGGGGAAAAATAGTTAGATCCCTCGTTTGTTTTCTTTTCTCGCTCTTTATTTGATTTTTTTTATCTCGCTATCATTTGATAAATTAATTTTGGTATAAAAGAATTATTTATGTTTTCTTAATTGTTAGAAGTAATTTTTTTAGCACTCACATTATTGATTTTCTTAAACTTGTGTAAAGAGTTTGAAAAGTATTAAAACATAAAAAGAAAAAGAAGAAGTAATACGACAGGTGAAAGAAGAGAAGCATGGGTGTGGCAGGAGAAAGAAAGAGGAAGAGAAAAGTATAAACAAATTAATATTAGTTGATTCAAATCAATAAAATATTTTGATATAGTGAAATGAATATTAAGGGTGACAATTCAAGCTATGTATGCTAAGTTATTGTATAAGATATTTTAAATTGACATGATATAATTTGTTTAATAAGCCCTTTAAAATTGAAAATTCCTAACGAACTAAATTTTGGTCTAGTTGTATAAAGTTGAAATATTATTGGAATTATATATATTATATATATGTAATTTAAATTTTATTTTGAATTTTGAATAATGACTTCAAATTTTAACCATTAATTTTTTTTTTAACTACAAGCTTTTCTTGGCAATCGATTGTTGTTGATCTTTACGGGAAAAAAAAATAATATTTTAAAAGGAAAATGAACCAGTTTCTCCACTTGTGTATGGCTGTAGGAAATCATAAGCCAAAAGAATCCATGTGTCTCACAGCCATCTCGTGCAAAATAAAATCAAGACATCATTGTATCAACTATCAACAAATTAGTCAAAATGCAAAAACGTTTGTCTTCCTAATTCTGTCTATATATGTATCCATGTAAAATCATGGAGGCCGACGATGCAGTGACCAAATAAAAACCACAAATTTAAATTAAAGGACCATCTACTTTCTGGTTCATGAGATTTCCCATTTCTTTTGTTTTGTGAATTTGTTCAACTAGCTAGTATGGTGGGTACGTAAAAAAGTCAAGTCATGCGTATTAAATTAATATTCCACAAGCTTATTGTGTTGATGGGGGCCATGATCTCATATCCATGACGTTTCATTGATGATGAATGCATGAAACTTAAATGTGATTTGCAGTTTCTTATTCATTTCCAACCGTTGTGATGTTGCTTTCAGCCAATTTAATAACTAAATTATAGTGAAATGATACCCGTTGGTTTGTTGGAGACTTAAAAAGGAAGGGAAGTCAAGGTCTTAATTAGTAAGTTAAGTCATTGATTAATTAATCAAGATTGTGGTTTCTTGTGTGGAAATCATATGAAATATATATATATATATATATCATCAAGGTTGATGACGTATGTAATTAAAATATAATGGAATCCAATGTTTGTTGATCTCATTTTCGACCGTCCAATTGCCAATTCTATATCGTGCATTATACATTAATTATATAATTTTTACATTTTGTACTTCTAGACAGTCGATATATATATCAACTACTGACTTTATTTCATGACACCCGTTTCATTTAAAACTCAGATGCTTCATTGTAAACATACCATCCATTTGCTTAACTTTTTTTTTACGTGATAAACGATGATTCAACATAACAAATATTAATATCAAAATCCAAACAGTTCCGTTCCTCTTCAGATCGCAAATTAGAACCAGGGGTTGAGATTTTCCATCGAACACTTGCTTGGGTTCTCATTTCTCAGTCAAACAAAATTAATTTAAATTTTCAATTACTTGTATAATCGGATAAGTAGTTAGGATTTCTTTCTCGGTTGGAGATCAAGCTTCAAAGCCATTGATTAATCATTCATGATTTAATGCATGGAAATTACGGGATAAGAGTAATTAAGAAGTTATGTACTAATTACAATTATTTATTAAATTTAATTTCGTCCAATAAAAATATAAATAACTATTTATTTAATTCAAATTCAATCATTAATTAGAGAATAATTGATCAAGCACTCATTAGGTGTAGCCTGGTAATTCTATTCTGAAAGGTATTCGTTTTGTTCCTAAGTTCGAATCATTGAGAATGTATTTAGGTGTAAGAGTTTAGTACAGCTCTGATTTTATCTGATCATTTGATACCGTCGATCAGTGAAATCGAATCGGATATTTATTAATTAAAAATCTAAATTTTATCTTGGTAATATTGTTTTAGGATAGTTGAGAGTCTGAATCCCTCTCTGACGGAGTCTCTCAATACACTGACACACTGATTGAGAAGTTTTCGGATTTTTCAAATAAAAAAAAATTAATTGATCAAATATTTTTGGAGTATTATATATAGTCTAAGAATTTTAATCTCGGCCCAAACCCAATCAAAGTAAAAGGAAATCAGTTCCACTTCTTAAGTATTATATAGAAGCGAACGAATTGTTGATATCATGTTAGAAATCAGTAGGTATATACTGAGACTAATTAAGCAGAGTTTTGTGGGATTTGTTGGTTGGATAAAAGGTCAAGTCGGCGACCACGTTACATTTTCCGAATTGGTTTTTATGCTGTTGATGCACAGTGGATTAATTGATGATGCATGGTGCATGCACATATCGAAATCTAATCAATGTGGAATTGGATTTTCATGGGTTGGACCTGTTGTATAATATTTTTTATTAATATTTTAACATTTAGTGCTTTTATAGATTATATCCTATTAGTTTTAGGCTAAAGAATTTTTTAATACCAAATCTAGTGAAAGGGCATGACTCATGACTCATGAGAGAGGAAACACCAATCCACATATTAGCAATCGAAATCTTGGAACCTAGCCCAAGTTTATCAAATAATTTGCTCCATAAGTGGCTATCTGGGCTGAACATTCTTCAATATTTATAGGCCTACACACAACCCGTGGGCTTAATATGTCCCCTGCCTTACATGGCTGAGACTTTGAACATCGCCTTCAGCCCATCACAAAACCTGACAACTTATAAATCCCATTCATCCACTTGGTAGCACTGTTGATCAGTAAACGTAGCGTATGCTTCAATGCTTGAATGTGCGTCTCATAAATTATCTATGGGCAGAATTATAGCCAGCATAGCTAACTTATGGTTTCTTTCAAGTGTAGAGGTAGAGATGTCTAGTCTCTTTATATTCTGGAATTGTATTTCATTCCAATAAGCAGATAATATGTTCATCACTTTCGTTCAAGTCTCACCTATACTTTCTTGCCATCCTTTCTGACAATGACAATGCAAGTCGTCTCATTGCCATTTTCACACTACTGGCAGGATTAATCAAGTCATTTTCATCAATAATATGACAAGTTTGGTTATTTTATATCATATTCCAAAAAATTCCCCATTTTCCATGTGGACCAATGAAGTAAAACCAGAACGATACTTATCTTCACGGATTTTAATTATTAATGGGTTCTTATCCATGATGCAAAGAGTTATTAAATCTACAGCTACCTGATGCAAATAGATATATAGAATTCCTTTGAAATGAGGGTCCTCCATGTACGCGGAAGAGCAATAAGATTATAAAGCAATGGAGTTATGAGTCATCACGAAAGAGAATATATACAAAGTTGACCTCATCGCCTTTAGAGTCCTGAAGAAATCATTCTTCACCAACGAATTAACTAAGACATGAAGATGGGAACAAAACAAGAGAACAGAATAGTTATTTGTTGATTAACAAAAGTTGTGCCAGGTGGATGTAATTGAAATATCTCAATTTTAAATAAAATTTTAAAAAATAATATAATTTTTTGAAAAATATTTTGATTAATTAATTAATTAATTTTTTAAACCATATCTATTGGTGGAATGAAACTGTTGGATAGGAAGTATAATTTGTAAATTACTATCTATAATTTTTGTTTCTAGGATACCAACTGTATATAACAACATTTTCCACATTTCTAATTAGGTATTATAAAAACTCGTAACCTTCTTTTTTATTATATACTAGATTTTGAACTAATTAAATGGACTTGGCTACGTATATATTTTGCGACGTATACCCACTTAAAAGAAAACATCATCCAGATTCATCCTAATCAATATTCCGTGACCTGGACTTGCAGCTCAATTTCCACAAATTCAGGGACTGAAAAAAGAAAACAAAAGAAATTCTGATATATATATATATATATATCTTCTTCTTTTTTTAATTATACATCAAATCAATTACAATATTTCTTTGATCTTTCTTCTGATAGATACAATGCGGAGACGTATATGTGGAAAATTTTAACCATCTAGAGATAAAATAATGACAATAAAATCTCAACTCTTACTGTTTGAGTACTCATGGTTGCAGCATTCTTATAAGGTTGTAAGTATTCTTATTCGTGATTTTAAATAATAAAATTAGTTAAAATTATGATTTTAATAAAAAAATAATTTTAATTTTAATTAAAATCAAAAATAGTAAAATAGTAAAAATATTTGACCTATCTTAATCCATTTTAATCGATTTTGATCGATTTTATTAATTTATAAAAATATTTTAAATATTTTATTATTTATATATTATTA
>JAVXUL010156878.1:0-13662 GCA_035590515.1 Trichilia minutiflora | reverse complement strand
AAAACTAGCCCATAATAGACGTTAAGCCCAATTTTCTTTAGATCACATAATTGGGTCCACTTTCCTCAATGACTATATCATTAGCCCGTTTTTTAATAAAATCATAACAACGATTTAATGTAAGCCCACATAAAAAATCCAACATCATTTCCAATTCAACATTGGAAACACAACTGCAGTCGCTATTGTTGGTATAGGCAGCCAGAACCTTGGTGTCATTACAATCGCAAACTCGACCTTTGGAGCCAAACCACCAATTAATCCTGAATTTCTTGCCAAGGCATTCCAGCTTCATCCGGATGTGGTGAAATCTCTTCAGGCGAAGTTCTAAATGATCCATAAATAACCAGAGAAACCTTCTCTATAGCAGCATTTTTCAATAATGCATTGGTTACTTCTTGTCCATGTTGTCATTCTCCCGTAGCTTTGATATAAAAAAGCGGGCACATACATGATTACCTCGTATTAGGGAACAATCTTCTTGATTTACACCATGTGATTATTTCCTTTTGTTATGTTATATGTATGTCAAGTTATAGCTCTGTAGGTCCTAGTCTTTAGGCTAAAGTCTTGCCAATATTTTATTAGTTTTACTTCTTTAAATTATGTCAATTATATATATTCACTGCGTATTCATGAATAATATGAGGAGACTTTACAGCAGCACTTAAACTAAACCTTCGTTAAGTCTTTTTATGGTATTAGAGCTTGAACGGCTATAACAAGTTAAATCATAAACAATCCTGCTCCTTCTCATCTCATCACTTGAGCCAATTAGATTCAATGGAAACTTCCAGAACCTCCAATATTTGTGCTTCATCCATTGAGCAACCAACCACCACCTTAGTTGCAAATTCTCCACGTCAAATCGCCCAGATTTCCACCAACACAGCACAGCTACTTGTAAAATTAACGCCGTCCTATTTCTCAACTTGGAAACCGCAATTTGATGCCCTCCTACTTGGATATGACTTGCTCGGCTTTGTTGACAGAGCCAAGCCGTGCCCACCAGCCAAGAGGAAGTAAAATATTTGCTGAAGTTTCTTCATTCCAACAAAGTGCAAGGCCCGACCAAAATGTTCGTAACCAAGAAATACTTAGTTCAGGTTCAGATCATGGCCATGCTCATCAGAGTCCATTTGAATAATCTCCAACAAGTTCTTTAAGACACAGCTCATCTTCTCAATCACCACCAAGAAGAACCAGACTTTTATCTAATCTTTATGATTCATGTGACTCTTGCCACTATGTTATTCATGAATCAACCAGTTCCGCATGAAGAATGGCGGCTTGTTGATAGGAAATTTTCTGCAAATGCACATAGTCGATCTTTCTAATAAAACCTGAAAAGCATCTTAAGATATGAACTTATAAGAATGAAAAAACTAATTGTCCTATAAGAAATTAAATAAAAAAAACACAGAATCAATTATACTAAAACTAAAGCAAAGAAACTTAAATTAAATCTAACTATAACAAATGGGTCAATGAATATAAATGCTAAGGGCTAAAGTTTCACCCATTAAAGATTATTAATATGAATTTAAGAAAAATTGTAGTTATAAATGCTGATTAATTCAATTATTACCCTAATTTTGCATTGAGTTATTAAGCTTGTACTTAACTACTAATAATTACTTGTTGATTTTCTAATTATTAAGTAAGTCCATTAAGATTTATGATTAATTTTTCACGTAACATCACAAACAATCAGGATATATATCTTTTCTTAATTATTTATATTTATTTTCTTAATACAATTTATATTTTTTCTGTTGATATTTCACATAAACTTTAAAACTATTCCTACAATGGTTAATTATAGTGACATTAATATAATTAAGTAAAATAAATTATAACATCATAATTAAAAAAACTGAAAGCACATAAACCATTCAAGAAAATATAAAAATTAATTCCTAATTAGGTTATAATCTTTCACCCTAATATGGGATTTAGCAATCCATAATCAAATTCAAAACAATTGATTCAATTAAAAACATACAAATACTAAAAGTATTGAGAAGAAAATTGAAAGATAAAAAGTTGTTGAATTGCTTGTTCTTCTTCTCTGCTGTCATCCTCCTCTATTTGAGAGAAAAACCCTTTATAATTTTTAGAGTCTAAAATCGAAATCTCACTCAAATTAGAAAAAGAAATTTTTTTTGTTCTTAGACACCTGACACATGTCTGACACTTGTCCAAATCAATTCGACGCTGTTTGAATAAAGCCACAATCCTTGAGAAGAACCAACCCAATGACTGGCTCCAAGACAAGCTCCAGTTTCTTCTACAAGCCAAACCGACCCTAAGTCTAGCACTGGTTCTAAAGAGGGGATCACTGCCAATTGTTCTCTGGTTCCTACACTATCTTCTCTTCACTATCCAACCGATGCTAAATCCGGACCCTTGTCTTGAAACCAGTCTTCCTCTAAAAAAGACTTCATCTTTCATTGAAAATGATCCCAAACATATCTGATTTTCGCTAACTTGTACCTATAACATAAATTTTATAATTAGTGTAGAATTATTCTAATTAAATTCATCAATAAGTCAAATTAATACAAAATATATCCATAACATAATTAATTACTCATATGAAATTTGGCTTATCACTTGTGATGAAAGAGGAGACAAGAATGATCGAACAAAAAAATCAGACACAAGAATCGATTGATAAGCCAGTTCCCAAAGATGCTTCTAAGGTCAAATGGATTTACAAAACTAAAGTAAATCCAAACGGCTCAATTTAGAAACTGGTTTTAAAAGGTTATTCACAACAATATGAAGTTGATTATAATGAAACTTTTGCTCTGGTGTCAATAAAGATACAATGAGATCCTTTCTAGCTCTTGAAGCACAAGAAGAATGGAAGATATTTCAAATGGATGTAAAGTCAGTCTTTCTAAATGGGTTTATCAAAGAAGAAATTTATGTTGGGCAATCACCAGATTTTGAAACAAGAAAAAAAGAAGGAAAAGTTCTAAAGCTTAAAAAGGCACTGTATGTGTTCCAACAAGCTTCACAAGCTTGGTACTGCAAAATTAACAGCTATTTCAATGATTGTGATTTCAAAAAATCTTAATGAACCTACACTTTACATAAAGGCACAAGAATCTTCTGATATTTTAATTATCTCTTTATATATTGGTTATTTAATTATAACAAGAAACAATTCTACAATGATCACAACATTTAAGGAAGATCTGAAGAAGGAATTTGAGATGACAGATCTTGGTCTAATGAGTTGTTTTTTGGGTATAGAAATAAGCCAAACTGATGAAGGAATCTTCATATGTCGAACCAATATGCCAAAAATCTACTAAAAAAATTTAAGATAGAAGGCAGCAAAGCTATGACTACTGCACTAGTTCTAATCATAAGTTGAAGAAGGAAGATGGGTCAACTAGTACAGAAGAAAGGATGTATAGAAGTTTGATTGGTATTTGACGGCAACCTGACCAGATATCATGTTTGAACAAGCCTATTATCAGGGCTTACGCAAATGCCCAATAAAGCACACTAAACTACAGCCAAAAGAGGGCTTCGGTACATTAAAGGTACCACTGATTTTGTTATGTGGTATATATCAACAGATACAGAAGAATTAATTGGCTAGTTGGACAGTGACTAGGATAGTTCTTTGGATGACCTGAAAAGCACCTCTGGGTATTGTTTTCCACTTGGCAGTGGTGTATGTTCTCGGTTATCCAAAAACAGGAAACAAAGGCTCAATCTATAGTAGAAGCGGAGTATGTCGCAACCTGTGAGAAAGTAAATCAAGCATTTGGGTGAAAAGAATTCTTTTAGGAATTGGTAAATCTCCGTACCAGCCTACCATGTTATTTAGTGATAGCAAATCTATAATTTTATTGCTAAGAATCTAGTTCAACACAGGAAGACAAAACACATAAAAATAAACTTTTATTTTCCAAGAGAAGATGAAGCAATTGGTGAAATAAGTCTCATGACTCGTCCATTGCAAAACTGAAGACTAACTAGCTGATATATTGTAATAGCAAATCCAAATTTGAACGTCTCAGACAAAAATTTGAGGTGGACACGAAGGCTATCAGAAAAGGAGTGATAAAAGTACATGATAGCACTCCTGCACTCAATCCCTAGATGTTGGAGTTGGTCAGCCTTGACTAGACATTGCAGGAAGTTGTCAACAAGAACTAGTCTGATCACGCCTCAAACATCAGAAAGAATATAAAGCATATTGAATTAGATGTTCATTTTCTTTGTGAAAAAGTGATTGCGAATTTGTTAGAAGTTCGGTTTGTTCCAAGCGAGGATAATGCTGCTGATATTTTTACCAAGTCATTGCCATTTCCTCCATTTAATTATCTTCTTTCCAAGCTTTGTATGGTGTCCCGCCACTGCGGCTTGAAGTGGATGTTAAGAGTATATTTTCTGCTTACAGCACTTATGCAACATGTACTGCTGAGTTGGATACATTGAATACGTCACTGAGCTGGAAGATCGGATTCTGAGTAACGTATCAGCAGCAAAGTTATCACAAAAGTCTGTAGAAGATTCTGAAGATGTTTATGATTACGTTTGTTTTGTTTAGCCTTGATCCTATGTTGATAAGATAAAGTTTAGGTTCTTACTAAGTTTATCGTTTTATGTTATGTTTGTAGAAGTCATCTTAAAGTGTAACATGTATATAAATTCACGAGAGATCAAACCATTTGATTTTGCACTGCAGTACATCAATTCTATTTCGCTTCAAAATTTCAACTAAAAGAATTGTTGATGCAAGAAGTTATATTCGTCTTCAATCTCTATCATCAGTACATTCTCCTCATTGATTTCTGATTCTGTAAGACTGCAAAACAATAAAACCTCAGAGGTAAAGCTTGTTTTCCAGCCTTGATTTTTGATTTTGTAAGACTGCAAAAAAATAAAACCTCAAGGGTAAAGTTTGTTTTCCAACGAAAACCTTCTAATACTTAAGTCAGTGAGGATTTTACTTGTATGTAGGAATGAGAACAAACTGAATCAAAGAGAGAAGTTTAGAAAAAATGTTTCTGTGTCTTCTGTGAGTGAATGAAAAATATTCTCTCTCTAAAAGTTAGTCCGTACCTCCCATTATTCCTGGATTCAGTTATATTAGAATTATGGAATTTCGTACCTATAAACAAGCGTCATCGTATAGCTGATGTGTCCTAAAAGCCTGCTACGAAAATCGTGGGACGTGGATGTCATGGTACTGTCCCCTGCCATGTATGCCCTGAGGCCCCAAGCACAAATTCCCCAAGGTAGAGCCTCCAGATTTCCCGAGACATAAGTCTCCATATTCCCTGAAGTTTAGACCCCTGATGCGTCTTCTGGATATGGGTCAGAACTTTGATGACACCATGTAGCAGTGGCGTGGATGCTATTCGTGTCAAAGTATCCCCGAAACTCCGATGTCATACACTGAATATGCCTTATCAAATCCCCCGAGACAGAGCCTCTGATAGCAGTTACTGAAGATCTTTTCTAAGCATAGATTTGTGGTGAATAGCCCGAAGAAGATTATCTGGTTAATAGCCTCGGATGGGTTATCCAAGGCGATCCTATTACTTCCAGTGTTGCATGGAGAGGTCTCGGAACATTATCGTATTTAGGGGTTTATTAGGAGAATTATGTCCATATGATGGACTGGACCTTGATGAAAATACTCAAATATTATGCCTCCTAGTTTTTAATTAAAAATTTTTTAATTAAAAACTAATTAACGGCTGCTTGACTATCATGTCACGTCGTAACTATTATCATCATCTTTAAGTTATGCCTCTTGAAAACATAATCGTCAGTCACTTAGTATCTTCCCATTGAAGTATCATACTAAGAAATCGTGATACTCGGGCCATAATAATTCATCTGACATGATGGACCCCATCTGTATTCAAATTTGAAGAGACGTGACCCTTGACATTTTGGATTCAAATAACGTGACGACTCCTTATCCATTGGATCAGATATGACGGTTAGGGTTCTTCTGGTCTTCCTCCTATCCGTCTATAAATACCCCCTCTTTCTCTGAAATCTTCTTTTCTCTCTCTTAGTTATCACCTACAAACAAGTACTCTGCCAAGCACTCTTTAAGTTTTCTTGATAGTTTCTGGTAACTTTCTGTTTGCAGCATTCAATCTATTTTTCGATCATCTTCACATCTCATCACACTTGGTAAGTTAATCATATATCTCTACTCGTTAGTTTTCTATAAACTTTTTCAAACTATGAATATATGCTTAGATAGAACAAAGAGCTTGTTAAGACAGAATGCATGTTAAAACAGAATGATTTAGTGGTCTTGTATAAACATTTAAAATAATAGTATCGTCGTTTATAGAAAAATAGAGACCACATTGTTATCTCAGCTCTGAATAATAGGATATAGTAGCCTCGGTAGAAATAAAAAACCTTTAGAGTTGTCGATGATTCCCTAACAGCCCTGTTGACTATTTTCCCCTTTGTTATTCTAGGCAGAATGGCTTCTGCTTCCAGCTCTTTAACCACACCCGAGGTTATTATTGGGGGAGACAACTTAGAAGAAGGCCTGGAATTGGTGGCCAGTCTGACACCAATATCAAAAGTTCGGTCCCCATACAAACAGGACTGGTTCACCTCTACGGTTATGGAGACCGATCTCGACGCCTACAACACACTCTTCAAGATTCCCAAAGATGTGTATCTCCGAGCCCCCTAGGCTGATGAAAGTCTCAGCAACCCTTCTGAGGACAAAGTTGCCTTCAACAAGGAGTTATTTCACCAAGGGGTTAGGTTATCCCTACAACCATATTTCTGTCGAGTCCTCATCATGATGAGGATAGCTCTATACTAGCTCAATCTGAACGAATAGAGAACGTTGACAGGACTGTACATTTTATGAGGATAGATAACTGACTTCCCACCCTCCATGAAAGAGTTAAGCATATGTTTGTGTTCAAGAAAAACCCTGGATGGTATTACCTTTAGGCAAGGTCTCAAAAATCCAATCTGATAAAAGAAAATCCTACCTGTAACAAAGATTGGAAGGATAAATAATTTTTTTATGGGTGGAAAATGGAATTCTGAGCCACACCTCCCTGTTTCGAACACTTTTGGTGAAGCCCTGCCATAGACAAGAGAGAAAGAGTTGAGCCATCGTAGTTTAGAAATCATTAGGCAGGCTAGGGCTTAGCCTCAAATCAGAAATCTCTACTTTCTGGTTTGAACCTTTTGACCTCGGGTCTAGTGAAAACCTGTCCAAACAAGAATTTCGTAGACCTCTAGAAGAAGAATTTTGCTCAGAGTAAAGTCTTCTTCATAAATATATGATCCCATGATATATGTTTTTATTACAAATATAATTAACTCTTCTGCTCATCATTTTTGCAAGAATAACAATGTCTGGAAATTCATCTGCCCTGGCCTCTCTAAGCAAACTTGATGGAAAGAAGAAAACTAAGACCTCCAAGCAGACACCCCCTCAAAAGCAACAACAAAGCAGGGGGAATATCCTTATGAGAATAAGAAACCAAGGGCCCTCGGAGTCGAAATCTGAGTCTGCCTCCCTTATTGCCTAAGACAAAGGGAAGAGGATCATGGTCGAAAAACCATCCCTCAAGAAGGGATAAGAAAGGACAAGGAATAACCCCCCGATTGACGAGGGGCAAAAGAAGCTGAAGATTGGGGGGATGGGATCCATAAAATCTAACACAGATTTTTATGGAGTCACAAAGATAGTCGAACTGAAGCACGATAATATCCCCAAGAGAAAGCAGAAACAATTTTCCCATATCCTGACATAGTTAATGACACCAAAAAGCATCTGGCCCCTCCGTTTATCGAGAAGCTGGATAACATAAAGGACATCGAGGCCATAGAATTCATGTACCGATGGGGTTTACGGTAAGTTTAATACTTGATATTCAATAATTGTCCTTTTATAACTTGCTAACAATTTGCTTTATTTACAGGCCTGTTACCAAATAAAACGACAGTGGGATGTCAAAAAAGATGAGACGAGCAAAATAAAGAAACTCAAGAAAGAGAATGTATTCGCTATCGAAAAATGAGAAAAGACGGAAACTGACTTGGCCATGGAGAGAACTTAATGGGAGGCCAAGAGTCAGCATGGGAAAAGAGAAGGAAGAACTAGAACTCTGGCTTGCTTCCTTAGAATCTACGTATTCTGAACTTAATCTTGAAAACATTAACTTGAAGTCTCAGATAATGCTCCAACAGTCAAAAATAGAAAACCTGAGGAAGCAATTAGTCGAAAAGCCTCAAAGAATCCAGGCTATAGTGACAGCCGCCGAGGCTGAAGGGGAGGCCAATATGGACCAGGCTATTGATTCGACCTGCCAAATCTTTAAAGAGAAATATCCTCACCTCGATCTCAGATGACTGTATGAGGCACTGGGGCGGGAGATGCCAACCTTTGTGGTCCCCGACCAAGAGATAAATAAAGAAGCCCTTACTTCAGATGTTGCAGCCAAGGAAACCCAAACCAATCCTCCTCCGACAACTGGCCAACCTCTCGTTAACCAGCCTACAGACCCTATAAAGGACCCGCAGCCCAATCTACCTGAGGATCCATAAGTTATAAATAAGGAGAATTAAAGTCGGGTGCTTTGTAATAATAGTAGCTTTTGGTTCTTATATAAATTGAATATTCTAATGAATTTTTTGCTCTTCTGACTTTGATCTCGGCTTATATGGAATCTTCCTTCCTTTTAATTATATTTAAAACAAAACACTTATCCAAGCAAATGACTTAGCAAAATCTCATTAATATAAAATTAGTTCAATATGTATACCAAAAAAATAACTTAGAATAAATTTCATCAAGTTTAATGATCAACTCAATATGTATATCCGAGCAAATAACTTAGAATAAATTTTATCAAGTATAAGATCAGCTCAATAAATATACCAAGAAAGTAACTTAGAATAAATTTCATCAAGTATAAGATTATGTCAAACAGTATGCAGCAAAATCTGGCATAATAAATGTGTTCATTATAAGAAGATAAATATAATGTCAACATACTAATCTCATTAATTATTAACATAAGTTGTATGTACAATCAGATAATATAAACAAATCCAATCCAATTAATGATCCAAAATAAAATGTAAAACAAACCGTTATATCACATGATCTCAGATCCTGGATGACATGATTCTATTAACAGTATCGAGGTCGGGGATGATCCTTATAATCGGCCTTTGACATTATAGTCCAAAGGGCCTTAGAATGATCTGATTCCTTAAGCTGCACACACCCTTCTTACAGAGATGACGTGGTCTCATTAGCATAAGGTCTTCTCAGGGACGACGTGGTCTATATGGCCTCGAAACGACGTGATTCCATAAGCTATTCAATATTCTTAGCATGGAGATGACGTGGTCTCGTTGGCATAAAGTCTTCTCAGGGATGACATGGTCCCAATAGCTAACCTCGAACGACGTGATCTATATGACCTCAAAACGATGTGATTTTATAAGCTACTAAATATCCTTAGTATGGAGATGATGTAGTCTCAGTAGTCGACCTCAAACGGCGTGGTCCATATAGCCTTGGAACGATGTAGTTCCATAAGCTACTAAATATTCTTAGCATGAAAACTACGTGGTCTCATTGGCATAAGGTCTTCTCGGGGACAACGTGATCCTAATAGCTGATCTCGAACGATGTAGTCCATAATGGTCTCAGAACAACGTGGTTCTATAAGCTACTAAATATCTTTAACATGAAGACGATGTGGTCTCATTGGCATAAGGTCTTCAACTTAAAAGATTCAGCTAGCCTTGACATAGGAATCAAATCTAATAAGAGTACTGAAAAGAGAGGCATAATTGAAGTTCTTCATGGAGTAAGTCTTCAAGACACTGGTTACAGGCTCGAGGGATTTATACCAAGAGGGTCGGATCAAGGATAATATAATTTTAATCTGTCAGCATTCCATGGTTTTCTGATTGGGATGCCGCTTGGGATCTTCAATTTGTAGACTCCTGGTCTAAGTATTTGAACGATTTTATATGGTCCTTCTCAATTGGCTCCAAATACCCCTTCACCCGAAAGCTTGGTTTTGAGAGTTACCCGTCTGAGGACTAAATCTCTCCTCTGGAAAGTTTTGCGTTTGACTTTTTGATTATAATATTAGGTCACCTTCTGTTGATGAGCTGTTATCTGAATTACGGCCTCGTCTCTCTTTCCTTCTAATAGATCCAACTTTAGTCTTCGGCTAGCTTTATTCTTCTCTTTATTGTAGTCTTTCACTCGGAACGTCGGGACATCAATCTCTATCGGGATCATGTCTTTACACCAGAATGCTAATAAAAATGGAGATTCTCTTATCGCTATCTTGGGAGTGATTCTATAGGCCCAGAGTAGTTCAGGTAGCTTGTCAATCCAAGCTCTCTTATGATCTCCAAGCTTCTTCTTGAGTGCTTTTTTGACTACTTTTTTGGCAGCTTTCACCTGTCCATTGGCTTGAGAATGGGCCAGGGTAGCAAACCTCAGGTAAATGCAAAAATTCGAGTAGAATTCCCTAAACTTAGCATTGTCAAACTGCTTTCTATTGTCAACCATCAATATTTGTGGGACTCGGAAGCGATATATGATATTCTACTTGATGAAGGCTGTAGTCTTTTTTTTTTTGTTATACTGGAGAGCGGCTCTACTTCCACCCACTTCGTGAAATAATCTATCATCATAATGACATATTTGGTGTTAGTTTTGGCGATCAACAGTGGTCCAATTAGATCCAGTCCCCATTAAGAGAAGAGCCAAGAACTCGAAAGAGAAGTGAGTTCTTTCGAGGGCTGTCTCAGAATATCTCCATGAATCTGACATTGATGGCAAGATTTAACCAACCTGGAAGCATCCTACAAAATTGTGGGCCAATAATATCCTTACCGAATAATTTTATACATCATAGAACGAGCCCATTATGACTACTGCAGGTCCCATTGTGGATTTTTTCGAGAATCTTATCAGCCTCATCTGGTCTTAGACATTTCAAATATAACAGGCTAAAACCACGTTTATAAAGTACATTATCAATAACAGCATACCTGGCTGATCTATTCTTTATCTTTCTTGCCTCATTTTTGTCAGTTGGGAGTTTCTCATACTGAGCATAAAACTTTAGTTCCTTCATCCACTTTGGAATGCCTCCATTAACTTCTTAGCTTGGATCAAATAAGCTTGCATGTTGTCCTCCTGAGCCTAGAACTGCTCATTGAGCTGATTAGCAATTAATTGCGAATCGTTGTTTACAATTAAATTCTGGGCTCCTAATGCTTGAGCTAACTTGACCCCGTTGATCAGTGATTCATATTTTGCCTCATTATTGGTCACTTTGAAATCAAACCGCAGGTAGTACGTGACTTCTTCTCCATCAGGCCTCTTCAAGATTATTCCTGCTCCGCCTCCCTGAAGGTTTGATACTCCATTGACATGTAACTGTCAAATACCCTCTGAGATCATAAGGTCGGGTGTACAATTCTCATCTTGGGTGTTATCAATATTTGAGACCTGTAATATAGCCAACTATTCTAAGACCGTTAATTCTACCACAAAATCTGCTAGAGCTTATTCCTTAATAGCTTTTCAAGGTCGATAGTCTATGTTATACTCACTGAGTTCAACAGACCACTTCATCAATCTCCTTGACAAATCTAGTTTGTGAAGAATTTGTCTCAGGGGATAATCTGTCATCACCGTTATCTGATGAGCCTGAAAATAAGGGCGTAACTTTTTGGTCGTAACGACCAGTGATAGGGCAAACTTCTCTAGAGGAGTATATCTGATCTCGGCATCCAACAGAGATTTGCTTGTCTAATAAATGGGCCTTTGCACCCTTTCACCATCTTCCTTTACAACAATATAGCTCACAGAGTGTTCACCAACCGTCAGATATAATTGCAAAACATCTCCCTTCTCGGGGCTTATGAGATAGGGAACATAAGCCAAATACTCCTTGAGCTTTCGAAAACTCTTATCACAACTCTCATCCCATTCCAGTCTCTTTCCTTTTCTCATCATCTGAAAGAAGAGGAAGCATTTATTAGTGGCTTTTGAGACAAATCTACTCAGGGCTACCAATCTCCCTGTCAGACTCTGTAGTTCTTTTATTATGGTCGAGGGTTTCAAATCTAGAATGGCCTTAACATTTTATGGGTAGGCTTCAATGCCTCGTTCACTGACCATGTACCCGAGAAACTTTTCAGCTCTAACTTAAAACGAACATTTCTCGGGATTTAATCTCATATTATACCTCCTCAAGTAAGAGAAGGTTTCCTCTAAGTGTTTGGCATGGTCTGAGGCCTTCACAAATTTTGTGATCATATCATCTACATACACTTTTATAGTTGACACGATCAAAGGTTTGAAAACCTTATTGACTAACATCTGGAATGTCACCCATGTATTCTTAAATCCAAAGGGCAAGACTGTGTAATAATACAGCCCTTGGTCAGTGACGAATGTAGTGAAGTCCCAGATGGCAAAATTCAAGAGAGGGGTGAATTGGATATTTTAAAAATTTTAAAGATAAAAACAAAATGTTCGTGCAATGAGTGTAGAGTGAAAAAGTAAAACATTGAGATGCAAAGAAAAATGAACACACTATTTTATAATGGTTCGACTATATATCTACATCCACTCTTCTCAATTGAATCCTCTCACACTGAGGATCACTATCTCCTTGTTTATACGGATCAAGTAAAACCCAAATACAACTCTTTTTTTCACGGGTCTAGGGCAACCACCAAATACAACTTTCTTTAAACGGGTGAAGTGCAACCCAATTTACAAATCTTTCTTATCACGGGTGAAGAGAAACCCAAAATTAATTCACCAAAAATTAATTATAAAACTCTCTAAAAGAGTAGATGAACAATAAGCACTCTTTCTCTCACTAAAATTGATAACAGTGAATAAAAATAGAGAGAATAAAATTAAAAATTACAGAGAATATTTGAAGCTCGATCAGATTGTTCTTAATGCTCTTTAACAACAACTTTGTCTTCAAAATTTGTTGTTTATATATCTGCCATCAATTCTTCTCAACGGTCATCTTTGGCTTCATTAATGGCGGCATTAAATGCTTCTAAAACTAGTTACAACTTGATTTCTGTAAAGGTGTCGATACAACATCTCAAGGTATCGATACGTTTAAGAGTTTTAGCCTGAAGGTATCGATATGTTTTTAATTTATATCGGAACACTTTGACGTGAAGGAGATGATGTCCGTCATGAAGGTGCTTAATCCTATCCGCAGGGTGTCGATACGTTTGAAGAAAATCCAGGGGTATCGACACGATTATGAAGAGGGTGCTTGATCAAGGCTTAAGGTATCGATATGTTTGATTAGACTTCCAAGGTATCGATACGTTTGATGAGAAGGTTCCGAAACGTTTGAGCGTAGACCAAAAGGTGTTGATATGTTTTAGGCAAGGTTCTGAAACTCGGGCTTGTTTTTGGCACTGTGACTTAAAAGTGTCGATACGTTTGAGCAACGTATCGATACGTTTGTGCTTTGGTGAGCTTTTCTTACGCTTTCTTCACATTTTTCTCACCTGCAAAAACGTATACACTTTCCAAAGAACAAGTGACTTATATATGTTCATTTTATCAAATAAATTCATTCTAATTTTCACATATATGCATTT
>JAVXUL010156858.1:0-13664 GCA_035590515.1 Trichilia minutiflora | reverse complement strand
AAAACTCTTTCATTAAGATATATATAATAAACACTAAATTTTTATCTTTCTTATTCCTTAATATCCTAATAAAAATTTGGGATTTATGTGATTTCTATAGTTTCTTCTTATTTGATTGATTTCTATAGTTGTGGTTAAGTCCAAGTTATAACTTGAAAACTAAAGATTGCATCTTCTTATTTAATTGATTGCTATAGTTATGGTTGAGTCAAAGTTATAACTTGAAAACTAAAGATTACAAGTAATGTTAATGATTCAGAGAACTTTATCTTTCAACCTTAAAGGACTTAATTATCCATTAATATCCCAAAATGTATAAAATTAGAGAAGGTTTTCAACTAATGGGTGATACTAACAATCACATGTGCTTATCACATGTTTAAGGGAAATACAAATCATTAAGGCTACACCTTTACACTAAAGCTTATAGGACTGAACTCTTTTGAAGAAAACTTAATTTCGAATTATAAACTTTAGTCTCCTTATTTATAATTCTTATCTTATCTTACAATCCTATAAAAAGGTCCAGATATTAACCGAGTGAGGATTAGAGGTTATCGTATCTGAATCTAAAGAGGATAGATTATATTTTCTATGCAAGAAGCTATATACCAAAAAGGTCTATTATCTTATAGGGTAGTAGAGTAAGTTTACCCACAAAAGGCTACTTTATAATTGACCTTGATTAGTTATCTTCTTGCATGATTTGTATAATCTCCGATTCATTATGATACATCACCTTAATTAACTTCTTAATTCTTTTCTAAAATCGTGACTCAACCATTCATGTCACAGTGTCTAGAATATGAACATATCTTAGCAACACAATTCTTTCCATGAGAAATAAATAAAAATATTGAGTAATGAGAGAGTCTACTCTATTTATCAATCAAAATTACTATTAATATTGATATCAGAGTCATGAGCTATATTAAAGTATAATTTAATCTTATCTCAAAAGAAAAACTGAAAATAATATTTCTTCTAAGAGAAAGTAAAAAAAATTTCTAAATAAACTAATAACTAATGTCTAACTTTAATATAACTATTCCTATAAGATGAACTTTGATTCTTACTTTATTCTTGATTCTCTCTCATTTGACTTCCTTAAATTTCTCAGTCCCTCATGTCTTGCTATCCTTCATTGTATCATTTTTCATTTCAAGATTTCTAGGTTTCAACAAGTTAAACCTATACATATTCAGATGCGATCGTAAATATGACCTTCTAGGATTCTTCGGGTTTTCTTCCTCAAAAGCTTGAATGATCTTATTTGCATCAAATAGTTGATGTATATACCCGATCTCTAAATACTTTAATATTCGCAGGAGTCGAAGTGGTCTTAGACCTTGGATTTGTCTAGCAGTGCTTATTTCCTTTTTATATAAGTCAGGAATAGTGAAGAAAATGTGTCTCCTATGTATTGGCTTGCCGATGATGTCTGTCACAAGAGTTTTCTTTCTTATTACTTGTGCACTTCCAAAAGTTTTTGAATCTTGAGTGCTTAGATCCAAATTCTGAGATCATAGATCAATTTGACATGCCGAAAACTTTGGGTTACCATTTTTGACTTTGACTGAAGCTGATACGAACCTTGAACCGGACTTGAGAACATTGGTTGGCTCAACCGATCCGGGAATGAATCAAGATGAGATCCGATTTGGTTAGACCAAGATACTGAGTTGACCATATCTGGATCGTGCATTTTCTCTATTTCCATAAATAGATCTCTAGCATTGACAGTCTCAAGTAGTCCTCTAAGCAAATCCTCAGTGATAGATTTCTTTATTACTAACAAACTAAGGTCATTTGCCATTTTTCCATTTGCTATAGAAGTATTTCTCATTATCAGTGCTATCTTCTTCCTTGGGCGGGTTGGATCCGACTCGTTTCGCCTGTAATTCGGGTCGTTTTGACCCGGTTACAACCCGATTTTGACCCTTTCGTATTTTTTTTGCCCTAAAAACTTTGTTTTTCGTCCGATTTAGGTGATTCAAAAGTCTATTCCTATGTTTTTAGACGTCTTGAATCTGATTATAGCCTTAATTTTCCCAAAAACTGATGATTAATTATCTAAATTTGAGAAATTAATTTCAGACTTAAAAATAACCCTAGAAATTTCAATCCTTAATTACTCATAATATACAGATCTTCATGTCACAAATAATATAGCATTACAAAGCTTATACAGAGAGAAATAAGACCCATATATCAATTTATCATGAATCATCAAAAATTAACATAAAATAATGCAAAGAATTTCAGATCTCAAAAAATTAGGGTTTATAAAATCCGAATCTTTAATCCTCAATATCTTTGCGTATATAATGAATTAGAGGGCGTATAATATATCAATACGAAGCTTATAACATGACCAATAAAAGACCTAAACTGTTAATCACATATTATAATGAAATCAACATAAAATATGGCCAAAACTTCATACGATTATGGGAGAAAAAATACATTCAAACAATTTTATAATTAATTCTAAATCATATATGCTTTGGCTCTGATACCACTTGTTGGAAATTTATAATTCCCGTATTCACCAAGATCTCGCATATACGAATATAGAATACAATTATGTGTTAGAAATACGTATCTCTTTTGGCCATCGACGTAGTGTTTCGATGAAGGTTAGGTCTTCCTCTCTATTCTCTAACTTGTGGCAGCCTACTCAATGGGAAGGAGGTAGGTTAGGGTTTTTTGAAACCCATACTTTTTTTTATATAGAGCTAGAGAGGGGACCTAACCTAACCTTGATTGGTCTTTGTTGGGCTTCCCTATCAAAGGCTTCAACATGACCCATGGCCTACACTAACTGCCAAAACTAGCCTGTTATAGACGTTAAACCCAATTTTCTTTAGATTATATAATTGTGTCCACTTTACTCAATGACTATGGCATTAGCCTGTTTTTAATAAAATCATAACAATGATTTAATGTAAGCCCACAAAATCCAACATTGTCTCTATGCCAATGAATTTGATATGAATAGCAAATTAAGTGATAATGTCCATCCATTATGTATTCGACCACATATTTATGCCATATCTTCCATTTTTAACATTGTTAAAATGAAAGCATCAAAAATAAATACACAAACAAAATGATAAGAATTTTTTTTATAGTAAACCACTAAACCTCACGAAGAGTCTAGCAAAATTAAACAGAAAAAGCGGGGACACACCAACTTATCTCAAAGATAGCAACAAACAAGGGCAAAATAAATTAATAAAACCTATAAAACGAGATCTCGTACTATCATGCAACAATAGAACCTATAGAAAAAAATAATTGACCGAAAAAGTTATGATCTATCACTCAAAATTTTTTAGGCTCAAAATATTTTTTTGAGTTTTATTTTTAATTATTAATTACATGATCAATAAAAAATTTACTGAAATTAGGGTGTGTGATCACTTATTATTATTTTCGTTATTATTAACATATTTAGTGAAGATAATTATTATTAATAAACAGAAGAGAAAACAAATGAGCAAACAAAAAATCTATACATGAAATACTCTCACTATTTTATAAACCTTTAAAAGAAGAGAGTAATATTATTGAGAATAATAGAAGCGTACAAGAAAGAAAAATAAACAAAATTAAAATTTTATTTTTTGTCTGTTCTTATTTAGATTTATTATTAGTTCGTAAATTTAATAGTTATTATTATTTAAATGTTTTTGAAATCAAAAATTTCTAATATAATATTTAGTTATATATTTAATAAGATATAAAATATTGTTTATGTAGCAAACGTTGAAACTGTAAACAACTTAGAGGTGGATTTTTATTAATTTTTTAATCGAGTTCGTATGGGTTGGCCGGACCAAAACTGAACCAGATTCCAACTTAAACCCAATCATATAAAAGCAAATACATCAAATTAAATTCTTCAAAAGATATTTGTCACATTCCATAATCTTTTGAGTGTGATTGGCAGGAGACAACATTGACCTCATCTCCTTAAGTCTTTATTGACACATAAACCAATGATTAACCATCATAATCTATTATATACAGATAACATATATGCATGTATGATTTAGACCCATACGACTGGTGATACAATATGGGAGAATGAACTCTATTTATCAAGAATTGACCAACGGGGCTTTGTGCCCAAGACTATACATATACATACTCATTAACATAAATCGACATATTTACATAGCCATTAATACTCATACTGCATGCTGTCATAATGCCTGGTCGCAACCAACAATTCATGAATGGACCCATGTACTCTAGTGATTGCATTTTGATACCCTATTCCATTGACGTGTCTTCAAGAAACCTATAGAGCACACTGAGCAACTGAGCAACCTACAAAACTGTGAGGAGGTAAGTCTTGGAGAAGACTTAGTGAGTGGATAAAAGAAGAAATAACATTTTATAAAGAAGAGCTCAAGAATAAAAACTAAACATAATAATCATCGTAATTGACGAAATCATAATAACTTAATAAAATCATCATAGTAGGTGCCTTAGCACAGAACTAAGTAAAAGCATAATGTATACAAGTAACTCTTATCATGCACGACAATCATGTCTCTATACATTGGTCTCATAGGAGTATCTGTATTCTATGTCTATTGTTAACCCCATATTTTTGACCTAGGGGTGTGTTAGTCATTTTAACACTTTAGGGTATTTTCATCCTTTTGAAAAATATTTGTTTGGGTACTATTATTGACTCATTTTCTCTGTATTGTTGCTTACTCAGTGTTTTGAAAGGTTTAGATGAGATTATTTGATTTTGGAATGAGTTTAGAAAGAATTCCCTTTAGGAGCCATCTGAACACTCAAGTTTCAAACTCAAATTCCTATTAATCTAGACATGTGATTGATGAACTAAAATTTTCTACTTATTAGACAAACATATGATTATGTAGAAATAAACAAAAATGAAATTGAACTTTGGATAAAGGAGAAAACGGAACTGGAACAGAGATGGATGAAAGCTGAAAAATGAAGAGAGCAAGGTACTCATTTTAGAAGACCGAAGTTGGATTTACATCAACTGAATTTTGCCAAATTTCTAGTAAAGGCTAATAAATTGAATTTTGGTTGATCGGATTTGAAATTTTAGTCAACCAAATATTGCCAAAACTTTGGTAGAGACTAAGAAATCGCATTTTGATTAGCCAAATGTGCATTCTAGTCAATCGAAATTGATTGAAAAGGCAATTTTACCCTTTCTTAAAAGCTTTTCTCCTTTATATACTAAGGGTATATTATTAATTTTATCCTATACAAAAAATAAAGGCTAACATCCTTGCCCCCCTCATTTCCTCTTCTCCTTCCACATATTTCATTTTCTCTCATCTTCTCTCAATTCATCTTCCTCTCAAATTCTCTTATTTAACCAATTCAATTACTATTTTTTTTAACAAATCACTCGTACTCATCATTCCATATATTTTGTTTTCTCTTTTTTGTTGTTGATATATCCTTGAGCATTAATTTCCATATATTTTGTCTTGAAGGCCACAATTGTTGGTTTTGAGGCTTTTAAGCCATTTTTATTGTTTTGGGTCCATGTGAGCTTATACTGGAGATAATACTCGATGAGATGAGGATTTTCCTATAGACGGATATTCAATAGACCATTGAGTATTTGATATCATGATATGAAGCAGGCTACTATCTAGCAACTCTATGAGATGAAGATCTTTCTATAGATGAAAATCCAATAGACCCAGAGCAGCTCTACAAGGTGAAGATTGTTGATGAGTATATAAAAGTGTATATAAATTAAGGTTTAAATTCATTATTTATACTTTTAAATATAATTAATTCTCTCCAATTATGCATATTTGTATTCTTTGGTGTAAAATTTATTTTGTTTATAATTTCTGTTTATTTTTGGTTTTGATGCAGTGAACGTAAAAAAGTTCTAACTTTTCATCTAAAAGAGACATTGAGATGAATCTTGATCCATTGAAAAGCTAACTCATTGGGTTAAAACTTTCATATTTGGGCCAACCATCATTCGAATTCTAAGTTATATTTTTGAAGCTATCAATCAAGCTCAGTTGCTATTCTAGTCTAGCCTGACTATGCTTCAGTATTTTGCCCATATCTTTTGATAGAAATTTTAGATTGACCTAAAATAAGTGATAACTAAAAGATGAGTTAATTATGTACAACTTTTATGTTTGACACTGAAGCTGACTCATTGAGCTTTGAGGTCATCCATAACGTTTTTATGGTGGCTAGAATCTTTTAAATCAATTTGTCAAAAAACAACAACTATAATTTAATTGACATTTAGATCTCATTTTGCCTATAAAAAGGAGGCCTATTCATGTTCTTAAAAGAAAAAAACAAGGATGTAAATAGTTTATAATATACTCTCTATTGGTGCATAAAATGTCTGGTGACATTCTACCACCAACGAGGGATATTCCTATGGGTGGAGCGGCTGTGATGCGGCTAAGATTCTGTGAAAGATTCCCTGTAAAATAGTAACACCTGGGAGTAACGCCAGGAGGATTTCTTAGAGGGGAAACTCCAATTCTTAGGTCAGTGAGGGTGAAAGAAAGAGAGAAAGAAAAGTGAAGTGAGTGAAAGAGAGATCGAATAAGGAAATTCACCGCTTCAAAGAAAGATAAAAGGAGATTCAGGAAAAACTCCCTTGTGTGTTATGGCTCTCCCCCTTTTACAGGGCTCCTGAAAGACTGTTGGAGGTGACTTGGCATCAAAGAATGGGAATGATGGGACTGGTTGTTCTTGGACAGTGTGCCAGCTGTATTCATTTAAGGACTATGCTATCAAACTGAAGATTTACAAGCCTTGTCACCATCACACCATCTAAAATTCAACGGATGATGATATAGTGTCTGAACAGGATGACGCTTCAAGTTACAGGACCTTCTATGTTTCTTTTAATCATTCCCATTTTTATAGCAACTATTAGGAGCATTTTGAATCGGGAATGAGAAGTTCTTAAGATCTGAAGGAAAGAGTCCTTGAGGTTTCAAGAATGGAATCCTCGGGATCCAGGATGAAGGATCCTTGGGTGCAAGAGAGGGAATCCCTCAAAATGTAAAAGGCCTAAATCATTGGGTCCAAGAAGAAGGAGTTCTCAGGATGTTGAAGGCAGGAGTCCTCGGGTCTGGGAGGGAGGAGTCCTCAAAATGTTGAAGGTAGGAGTCTGCAAGTCCGGGAGGGAGGAGTCCTCAGTACGTTTAGGGGGTCTTCCACATGTCATCCTTACTTTTACCCCAACATCAGTCCCCCAGTTCTTGGTACAAGACTTGTGAGGCTCATATCAGAAAGTTCAAATGTTGGTATGATTACGAGACTTTGCTTATAGCTAACAAATCTAGGAGATATGGCTAGTAACATGGTCATGGAGGGACTGATGGTTAATAGCCGTTCTTCATAATGATGGCCTCACAGTTGTTTGTCGACTAAATCTTTTTTCGATGTGATTACTTCTGATTCTCTACCCTCTCTCCTATTTAATGCTGTCACCGCAGGGGTCACTTTATTAGTCACCTCTTGAGTTAGCATTGCTTCATTTCTTGTGAGGCTTTAAAAGCTTGGGTTTCCGAGGTTCACATGTCCAGGAGTGGGTGGCTGTGACTTTGATTGCTCTTCGAGCCCTGGAGCCATTTATTAACTCCTCAACACATGGTTGTCCCTCCACCATAGAGATCAACGGTTGAGATATGAGGCTTTCCCCTATAAATATCCTCTTTTTTCTACTATCACTATTATTTTAGATTTCTCTAGGTATTATTCTGCTCCTTTATCTTTTTATTTTACTGCATTTTCTCTCCATTTCTGATTTTTTTGCCCTTTTTGCAGGTATTTGTGCTCTATTGCTTGTTATTTTTGTAGCAAACTCCTCTTTTGTTCAACACTCGCATCCAGATTGTGAAAATGGTAGATAAAAAGAAGCTTTCTCATGTGACCCGCTCCGGCTTAGATTCCACCAAAATTCCGATCAACACCCAAGAGAGGGGGGATGATGGTGGGAACCCCTCTGAGCAGGCCCGTGCTAGGGGGCCACACGACGCTGACTGGTACCCCTCCACGATCAATGAGGCAGGCCCGTGCTTTTCGACAGCTTTTGATAGACCCCTCTATATACAGTTGAAGGTACCTTTGGCCCACGAGATACCGAGTGCTCTTGCACCTAGAGAGATACCAATAAACAAGGAATACTTGCTATTGGGCATTCGACTCCCTGTATAAAGATATTTTGTCAGGATTTTTGAAGTCTTCAAGATCCCACCTTACTAGCTCACACTGAAGAGCTGGAGGATCCTGAGTGGCTTGTTCATGTTGAAGGCCGACCATAAAAGCACTGTCCTGACTCTTGATGAGGTGTTGTTCTTGTATTCCTTCAGAAGGAATACTAGACAATACTTCGAGTGGTATTTTCTGTCTATTCGCCAGGGTATCAGTCCAGGGTGAAGGCAACCCTTTCAGTAATAAGAATTGGAAGGACCGCTGATTCATCGTCGACGGGGATTGGGCCGAATCCCCTACCAACCCCTTTTTTTCTCCTTCTAGGAGACAGGTGCGTATGATAAATTTTTACGATATTCTTCCCTGCCATTTATAGTTCACTGATAAGCCTTGTGTTATAGATGTAACAAGAGAGCATCCAGACATCCCGACTAGTGTTAGGGACAGACTCATCAGTTTGTCTACCATGGATGTTAAGCTACTCCTCAACGAGAGTAGCCTGAAAAGGTCGGGCCTGGTGTCTCGGGGAGTGTCAAGATACGACCTCAACAAGATAAGGGTTTGACTGGCTTAAGGTATTTTTTCTCTGAAATCTTTTGATCGTTGTTCCCATATACCCGTTGAATGTTGATTACATTGCTCTTGAATTCTCAGAAACCGAGCCCCTTAAAGTGGTAAGAAGTAGAGGGCAATTGATGTCCTGAAGGGACTGCTTGCAAAGGGTGCATCTAAAGGCTTGAAGACTTTGATTCCTCAGACCAAGGGTCCTGGGGACATAGAGAAGGGGATTACTATAACCGAGGCTCAGAAGAAGGCTCCTAAAAAAGGAGGACAAAAGAATGGGCTCTCGAAAGAGAAGGGCATTCTGATTAGAGAGCCTGTTAAAGATGAAGGCAGGCTTCTTCAGAGAGGCGACCCTCCCCCGGCTAAAGATAAAGGGAAGCGGCCAATAGAGTATGATGCGGGGGCCAAGAAGAAGAAGAAAACGGGGCCTCCGCCCCTTCTACCTTCTACGATTCACAATCAAACAAGGGTCTCGAGTGAACCTAATACTCAAGAAAGGGTATTGAGCTCAGGGGTAACTTAAGATGTTACGAAGGGGAAGAAAAATTTACCCTCGAAGGATAAGGAGGATGCTGAGCTTCCACCCAAGGAAGGCAAGGACATGGAGGGGATCCCATTAGAGGAGATCTCTGAGGGGAAGAGAGAGTAGTTCTGTGAAACCCATCCCTTAGCATTATGGGTACAATGGTAAATCCCTCAAGAGTTTTTTTTGCATTTCATCATGTTTAGATTATGCACGAGAGGGTATAAAACTTGAAGAATGTGTTTTGAACAAGATTAAGGTGTAGAATATAAGTCTATGAGAAAGAACTAAATTTTTGATCCTAAAATTATCTCTATTTAAGAAAAAATTTCTATCATTTTTGTAGATCTCGGAGAGAGCTTTCCATTGATAAATTATAGGTTCCAAGCGGATATCCGAGTCAAGAGTTATGGCCATTTGAATTGATAGTCCTCAAAAGGAGGACTAGAAGCAAAGGTATAGATACGTTGAGGTTGAGGCCAAGGGTATTGATATCTTTGAGGAAGGTAGCGACACCTTTTAGTATAGAGCCATCAAGGTATCGATGCCTTGAGGGCACTGTAGGCCAAACGTATCGACACTTTGATGACGGTGATGAAGCCCGCTTTCAACGAAAGGTATCGATACGTTGAGGAAGGTATCGACACCTTGTAAGCTTGTGAACAGTGTTTAGACCAAATGCATAGATACATTACAGAAAAAATGCTAAAGGTATCGATACGTTTTAAAACATATCAACACCTTTAGGGATTGTACAGCCTATATGCATCGGGTAGGTGGATTGTCTTCCCTATTTGGTTTCTTTGCTTCTCTCTCTACCAGAACAGCAGAAATCATTCTCTCTCACTAGTAAGACTAATCTCAATCATTCCTCCACCAAACTTCACCATTTTGGTTCTTATGAACTCAGAAGCAACATCAGAACCCAAAAACCTCCTCTGATCGGAGTTTCACATGACGGTTCACAAGAAATCACGAGGAAAAGGTAATGATGAATAGTAGCCAAGTAAGAGAATCAAGTAAAGAGGGACTTAGAACACGTCTACCATCTTAGGTAAGTTCATCCCTAAGCTTATTTCTCCATCTTAAGCCTTTATTGTGCATAAATCACGAAAATAGGTTTTGGGCGTTACTGTTCATAAAACCCTAGAAATTTAAGAATTTTCTAATTTGCCATCGCTATCGATAGATTAGAGGGTTTTGATAGCTAATAGTGTTGAAATTGATAAGAAAGACGAGTTTAAAGAGCGGGATTATGAAAGACTGTATGTTTAGATAGAGAAAAGGGTAGAGAGAGAGAGGAGTACGAGAGTTGCATGAGCATGCATTGCATCATACATGCACATTTATTCAGATCATGAATCTAAGTTTGTATGTGTATCCAAGAGTGACAGCCGAGACGGGAAGATCTTCACTACGATGAGGATACCGAGAGGGTGGTTTCCCACCCTAGGATAGTGAGTGGACACATTTCTTTCCCTTTGCTTCTATTATTATTATTTATGAATGAATATAATGCTAGAGATGATAGCATGTGAATAATTGTATATATATGAATATATGTATATGGATACATAACTGAAATGAGGAGGCACTGGATGTATATTGTGTGGTGGCTGGGATGGCCCCTTCTCTGTGATAGAAATAGGTTCGATGTTAAACCTAGATCACCATAAATGTGAGGTCGAATGCCTAATATTGATTTTGTGATTGTGAGGCTGGAGGCCAATGTTATATATATATATGTATGTGAATGTGGCATAGTCGAGTGTAATGGCTGGGTTGTAATATTTGTTGATTTGGCTTTATGAGCCAGTATGTCTTGTTTATCGTTTTGGCCATATGAGCCGCATATGATATTTTTAGCCTGGTGAGCTAACAGTTATTTGATTTACCCTGATGGGCCATTGATATCGATTTATGATTTTGTGTGCCATGCCATTTACTATCTATGGGTAAGGATTGACTATACAACTCTTAGGGAGTGGGTGGAATCCAATAAACCTAAGGGTGAGGATTGTCCATATAGCTCATGTAGAGTGGGTAGAATCCAATAGACCTCGGAGTGTGGATTACCATACAGTCCAAGATGGGATGGATGGAATCCACATATCTAGGCTAAAGCATGCTAGCCTTATTCTATTATATTAGACATTGCACATATCCCCAATCAGGGTTACGGATCAACCATACAGCTTAGATAGAGTGGGTGGGATCCTATAGACCGAGGGGTTATACATATTTGAGATTAAATCGATTTTCTAGGTATATATATAATTCCATATTTTACTATACTTGATTTACATGATTATGAGGGTTTTCTATAATCAGTGTTTGGGCCTCTGATTTATGTTTGTTATTTGTCTACTCACTGAGTATTTTTCCAAATATTCACCCCTCACTTTCCATTTCAGGTTAGCATAGTCGAGCGCGGTATAGTATAGCTGAAGCGAGACTTCAGCATAGTTTTCAGGTACTCGACTTAGGATTTTTACATTATGGTCTATTATATGTAAAAACATTTATAATAAAATGATTTGATGTATTTGGCTTGGCCAAAAATATTTTATAATATATTTTGAGAAAATACATATGTAATACATGTATATTTAAAAATCTTCCATTTTATATTATTTTATCTTATTTTTGAAAATGAGTTTGAAAACAGGTACTAATGCTTTGCGGGTCCTAGGAGTGCATTATATGTGATAGAATTTATTTCTGGAATTCGCGGCGATTGTCACGTGGTCGACTAGGGTTAGGATGTGACAATTTTATTGGTATCAGAGGTTTTGGTCTGCGAATGAGATATGTTTTCTGTTTTCGATCACTCTCGATTTCGATTTTGGAGATTTTCAAATTAAGGATTATAATGAGTTTGCGTCGATGGATCATAAATTGAGTCAAGTTGGTTATGTTTTATGATTTATGTTGATTTTTATGTAGAATGCCACCACGACCCAAAAAGGGAAGAGGTAGACCACGGAGGAATGTTGTGATTAGAGATGATCAAGAGGCATTATCTTATATTCCACCATCTGCTTTTGAGCAGGAGCAAGTTCTTGTGGATCCTCTGCCACAGACACAAAATCCTAAAGGGAATGCTCATTTTCCTTTGTCACAGGAGACGTGGAACACATTCATGGCATTTATGAGTGCACAGAATTTAGTGCCAGATTCGAATCAAGCTAAATCGTCTCGACTAGTGAAAAAGTTATCCAAGTTGATCAAGGAATTAAGACAACTTGGGAGTGTTTCTTTCTATGGAACCAATG
This sequence comes from Trichilia minutiflora, assembly GCA_035590515.1. NCBI lineage: Eukaryota > Viridiplantae > Streptophyta > Magnoliopsida > Sapindales > Meliaceae > Trichilia > Trichilia minutiflora. The sequence goes on along the minus strand of JAVXUL010156858.1, from coordinate 1,085 downwards.
ATGTTTTAGAAGCAAGTAGGTGGCTGAGGACAATTCAATAGAATATGGATGACATGGATTTATCATATGAGGAAAAACTGATGGTGGCTACCAGATTGCTAGAGTAGAGTGTTGCTACTTGATGGCAGAACATATCCTTGACGCTAAGTGTTAAGCTTACCTGGATAGATTTCCAGAGAGCCTTTCAGGAGAAGTACTTTACGCACTTCTATAGTAATTAAAAGAGGCAAGAATTTATAAACTTGAGACATATGGGTAGCTCAGTAGCAGACTATGAGACTTAGCTGAGACAATTGACAAAGCTTGTTCTAGAACTTGCCACTGAGAAAACTTTGTGTGTTAAGTTCGAGGCAGGGCTGAATTTAGAAATCAGAGATAGAATGCTGGTGATAGGCAATCAGAGTTATAAGGAGGTAGTGCAGTTGGCCCTTCGTGCAAAGTCTTTGTTGGGGAAAGAAGGTCTAGGGTTGGATTTCAGAAGAGAAAGGACCTCAGTGTTTTAGTAGGTCAGTCTTCTAAGAAGAGCCACAATAGTGGATCTTCAAGCAGCCAGTCAACAAGTCTAGGATTTCTTCACCTTTTTCCTCTAGAGAGCAAAGATCGTCTTGATTTGGTACTTTTGCCTCGAGATCAGGACGATCAAGCAAAAAGTCATCTGACAGTCCTAACTATAGGAGGTATCATAATGGCCCTTGTAGATTACCTCTCCAGTGTTTTTATTGTGGTCAGGTGGGTCACATGAAGAGAGATTGTCGAAGTTTAGGGGCAACAGAGATAGCTAGATAGCCAGGGCAAGATATGAGATTTTTTGGTGCACAGTAGCCCATGCCTCAGCCATAATTTACGGGTGCTCATCAAGCTAGATCAGGAAGTGGGTCTGCTCGTCAAGATAATTAGGGGAACCAGTCCCGAGTTCATACTCGAGTTTTTACGATGAACCAAGAGCAGGCTCAGGTTAATCTAGACGTGATTACAGGTATGGTGATGATTTTTGATCATCCAGAATATATATTGATTGATCCTGGTTCAGATAGGTCATTCATTAGCATTGCATTTGCGAGGCACGCTAATAGGGACCTGGTACC